>JASAMW010004758.1:0-100318 GCA_030247985.1 Epsilonema sp. ZAB3_2
CTGACGCGCAAAGCGCTGGAACAGGAGATCATCACCAGCATCAGAAGTCAGGCCGCTAGGGAATTCCAGGAAAGAATCTTTCTGTTTTGTTGATTTGGATGTGGAACTTTGTACAGTAACATTTCATGGGTGTTTGTTGGTTGTTGGAATGGAGAACTTTTCATTCTTGTTTCTTGCAATGCTGTGCTGCTTCTGGCGGAATACTGACCGTTAGCGTACATACATATTACATGCTACGTACGTAGGTAGAGTACAGAAAAAGAGCGCTCGCTACTCGTTCGTGTACACTGCATCCAGTATCTCTTTGGAGAGTTCGAATAATTTCGAGGTGCTCGCATCCGGGTACAGTAGTCGCCACCACGTGTCACGATCTACATCTTCCGCGAACGGTACCGAGATCCCATAAGTTCTCAACGTGATATGCATCACAGCCAGCGCAATCATTTGCGGCTCATTGTGAACTACGACGGAAGGGGTGACGTAGCAGTCTCTGAGCATGGCCCACGCAGATTTCACGATCCGACCATCATCAGCCCACTTCTCTCTGTCTACCCAACCGCGTAGAGTGGCCAAGTAGTTCAGAAGAAACTACAACGAGTATTGGCTTGCTCACAAAGTGGCATGCTCCTTTATATGGTATGCGCCTATATACAGTAACATTCATAAAAACCGACACACCTAACCTAACCTTATGCGGATGATGTACGATGAGATGAAAGCCGAGTGTTCGAACCACCAGAAGTTCCAGTTGGCCGATTCCATCTCGAAGATCCCAGAATTCTTCACCCACCTCCAGTGGTGGGTCATCTGGATGCAATATGCGATGACAGACGTTAGTGATGTCGCGAACTTTCAGGAAATCCTCCTCCACCTTACCAGCCAAGAACAGGCAAGCTGCAGCCGCCGTCTAAAACATATGGCGATCGTTCTCATATCGCGTTCAGATTAGAGACGTTCGTCCGACGAAAAAGCATGGAAAGCAACGGAATTTTTCACTTCGAGTCTAATCTGAACGCGGCATCAATAATAAAGAATCCAATAATGCTGCTGTACGGAATTACAAATTGCACTCTTACATATGGACAAATCTCCGAGACATCAGGAGGTAGCTTTTTCAGGAATTTGTGGCAGAATATCGCAGCGGAAGCAACAGTGGTGCTCTTGGCATCAAGCTTGATTCCAGCTTCCAAGATGAATTCGTAAATTTTGCGATCATATGGCAGGGCCATTAGCAAACGGCAGAAGATAAAGCCGTTGTCTACATACGTACTATACATAGGTACTGAGCTGAAACGTAGCCAAATGTCAGCTATATAATGGCATTGGGATTCAATTCACCTTTGCTCATGATCGCAATCAAACAAACAATGGATAAAAAAGCCTTTATTCGTTCGTATACAGAAGGACTTCATAATACAGATCGATATTTATGTACTAATTCAAAAGCATGGACTTCTGAATGGAGGAAACTCTCCAGGTATTTCTTTCAGAAATCGATGCTTTCAATTGCAACCCTATTACTCAAATCAGCGCCTACTGTCTCGCCTCGGCTTCCAGGTTAGACACAGCTTGAAACAGTGAGTTGACACATTGGCGCAATAAGCCCAAATCTCTGGGAGTTGATAACCTGTGTTCTCCCGATTTGATAAGGTGCACTTCCACATCCGTGGATTCTAGCCTCTTGGACAATTCCAGACTGACCTGGAAAAGTGCCATATAGCCTGCAGAGTTCTCGTAATTTTCATAACAGAAGTATGAAAAAGGTCGCGCACTTTGTACGGGGCAGGTTCGTCCATCATTCCATGAAGTAATCTAACTGGACACGTGATAGGAATTTTATCTGGAAAGCGAGAGAAAATCTCCAGCGGTTTCGCTTCATCCACCATCTGTTTGTTGACATAGTATGGCCCGTACGGTCCCTGCATTTCCACTGTTTCACCCGCAAATATTCTGGTTCTAATCTGGGAAAGGATGGAAGAAAAGTAAACAGTTCATAGTCGGTTGCTGGAGAGACGGAATCACCCCCGCCGTCTGTTTTGCCCAGAATAGTACTGCTCTCTCATCAGACCATGGAATCTGCGTGAAACGAGCAGAATACTATGTGGTCCCTACTCTCCAGCACTGACTTATTTTTAACTAAAGAAAGACATACGGTACATACAGCATAAACTTTACAGAAGCTACTCGCATACCTCCTCAGGAAAGCTGGCGACATACTTCGAGATAAAATCAACAGCCGGCGCAATCAACATCAGGCCCTTCACACTCTCTGGCCTTTCCAGTGCAGCCAACAACGCTAGCCAAGAGCCCATACTTGAAGCAATAACAATCTGAATAGAAGAAGCGACTGGCATCATGCGAGGAAGTAGGGATCAAAAGGTACACTACTCTTCTTTATCAAACCTGTGGTCCGCTCGTCAATTTATCTAGCACTGTCACCACATCATCCTTCCATTGCTTGAAGCTCATCTCTGTTCTACTGTTGCTAGCTGCAGCTGCCAGTGACTTTCCAGTGCTGGTGTAGTCAAAGCGAAGGAAAGATCGGTTGGAGGCAAGGAAGTGGTCTTCCATCGTCTTCGCTTTCTCTCCCTCCATCGTCGACAGGAACCCTGGGCAAAATATTCCTCCTACTCTTGGGCCGCTTTGCGATAGTGGAGCTTCAGCTTTGATGAAGGCCAATGCTGGCAGCAATTGCCGCTCCAAGTACCGAATTCCAGTTGCCATCAGTTCACCTCCTTTAGAGCAAAAAACACTAGTTATCACAAGAAAATATTTGGAAATATACCCGAAATTTGGCCTATTCCAACGGTATGCGAATAAAAAAATTGAAGACATATGCGTAAAGGTCTTCACTTGCATAGGTTGACACAGTCTAGCGAGAAGAAGCATCCCGATCGAAGGTAGAGCAACAGGCACAAAAGCTAAGAAATGAGCAATTTATAAACAGAAAACTAAATGTTACATCACAGCCATCAATCTTGAGATTCTGTACAGTCTGTCATGTCGTGTCACTGCTTCGAGCTGACGTGAATGGTATCCCCATCTTCCATTGCATAAAACAGCAGTTCTCTCACATCATTATCCAGCGGATAAAAAACACCGGGCTAAAACCATCGGTCAATCCCATAATTAGTATAATGTCTGCGACCTGTGTATGTGCACGTAACAGTGCTATGTGACCCAACCTTTTTTCGGCATTCATATGCAAGCCTGAGCTGTCTGGGATTCTTGCGACACAGCCTTCCGATAAGCGCCTTCAATTTCTGCACAGTCATGGAATTGGGAATAGTCTTAGCGGCTTCCTTGCTTATTCCTTCGCCCACTACTGTCACGTGCAGCAGATGATTCTTCAAAATTCCGGTAGGCCTTTGATCAGCTGCCAATTCTTCCTCATCGGGAGCACCATATTCTGAAAGCAAGAATTCATATCAGCTGTAGTGTGCCATGGCTACTCGAAAAAGCGACGAGCGAGAATGATATGGCTTACTTACTTTCGATCAGCTTTGCGTATCTCGGATGCTCTTGGTAGAAAGCAGTAAGAGCTCGCTGCTTTTCTTCCGGGTCTGTCAGCTTCTCCGCTTTTAACCAATCAGGACCGAACCGCTTGAGATAGTCGATTTCCGCGCCTCGGCGTTCACCACTCAATATCTGAACATATAGGGCCAAAGAGCAACAAGTGCTGCCATACAGCAACACATGTTATGTTGCACACGCCTTTTCTGACCACTTCGCGGTTCAGTGACTTGAGTCGACCAATTTTCGCAATCACAACTTGTCTGTTGGTTGGCCGATCTCCGTTTTCAACGACAGGATTGCCCAGCAAAGACAACTCAGTCAGTTGATGCAGGCGGTTCAGCTCATTCACAGATTGCCACTGCAGCACACAAACATCATCATCTGCACTGATGTACATTCCCACAACTGTACAATGTCATGTCAATTCCCACAATGTCATGCTGGTACAGTACAGCATAAGCGTACATTATGCCACGAATGACAAAGAGTTAAGCAATACTCTCTCTGCCTTTTTCCACTTCTTACGTCATCTATCTCGTTGTGCGATAGATAAAGCGTCCTCAAGGCCGGGAGAGGAGCCATATCGGACGGATCGAAGAAAATGCTGTTCACGCCCGTTTTGGTCATATTCAACGTTTGCAAGCTGCAAAGTCAAACTTCCATCAATACAAATATTTACCGGTGCATAGCCCTGCTACCCTAGTTCTATGCATAGCCTCATAGACGTTTGTAGATTTTTGCATTGCCCCCGGCTATTGTACGCATACGTCCACCGAAGACTGTACTGTACACACAGTATTGGACAGTAGGTAAATACAATATCTTTCTGAGTACTTGGGTAGATGCCAAGCGCTTTTCAAGCCCTGCCAATCCAGCTGCAAGTTCCCCTCAAAATCCAAATAGCGGAGCTTATCAAAGACGCCGCCGCTAGAAGGTAACAATAGGCAGCTGATCGCGTTTCTGCAGCAGCCCAGTTCTTTCACGCCGGGAAATAAACGAGCTACCTGGAAAACCTGCGCAAACAACACATAACAACAGTACATAAGCTCAAATATTAGCACCGAAAGCGCAAAAGGAAACAAGAAAGTATATGTAGGCCTATGCAAAGAAAGTACGAACGTATGTATGTACATCGTCATTGGACAGGCCGGTCTCATTCAGCATCAAACTTCTAATCTTCGCAGAGGCCTCCGGAGACAAATCATCATGGTCAGATAATGAACGAAGCTTGTTCTTGCTAAAAAAAATCGAAACCTTCAATGTCATGTCAAAGTCTTTTAGTATTTTAGCAACGTTTGGCTTTGAATGAATGGATGGATATCTGCTGACCTGATATTGAGAAATCTAAGTCGAGGCATAGCGGTAACCAGCAGAAAGATTTCGCTCCAGTCCCACATAAGATTGTTGTTCAAATCGAGTTCCTTGCAAGCGCACAGAACCGTGGATAGTTCGCTTGTGCTCGCACCAACGTGACTCACATCCATGTCGTTCAACACAATTTCCTTCAGCGTGTTCAAGCGGCTAAACATAATCAACCAATGGAGAGCTCTGGTTCGAAGAAAAGCACAAACGAAGCGCATTGCGCATATTTCAAACTCAGCAAATTTCATTTTCGATTGACGATAGCGAAGTGTATATGTACATATGTGCTGTATGAACAGGCAGAAGAGCACAGTCTACATACCTTTGACGAGTTCCCACTCGATCCATGCCTACGAACTCAATCTCTTTTTTGCCGACAACGTGACCGCGTAAGATGGACTCATCCCAATGAGAATCGTCTTGATAACGCTTTCGTACAGCTGCTAGCAAGGAACAGCCAAAACTGACTTTGGTCGTTCGCAGAAACGAACCGCTGCGCTGACTCCTGCAATAGAAAACACGGGCAGGGGCAAACTACTGTATAGCACAGCACACTCATCCAAGGAGAAAACCAAAACCATTCACTCAGCCATGCAAATGTACATCTGCGCTATGTGTGTACGTATTCAGCGCACATACGCCGACGAATGTGTGTACATACATGATTAGCGCATAATTTGTAACTATCCATCCTTCATGCTAACACTAGTATAGAATCTGACGCGGGGAAATCGGGACACTCCCTATCTTCGCACGTGCAGCAGGCGCGAATGAGAGAAGCTAATTTAGCTTCTCTAATTCGGCCTAATGCAACCTTGGGTGGCCCGAATTACTCCGCGCACTATCGTAAACATACCACATACATATGACGTACATTACATAGACGGACGGATACTGTACACGCACGCACTGTACGTACGCACATGACCTGCAAATCGAAGCTATTTTATTTACCTTGCACAAAAGTACTGCACTCCGTTTACGCTACCATCATGCTTTCCGCGATTTTCATCGTCCCAGTCGACACCCAACCACATTCCCTTCTGGCCTTGTATCTCACCATAGTAACGAACTGTCCCTTTGAATCCATCACAAACCACTCTGCTTCCAGTCACCATGCTTTTATTATTCGACATTTCTGCACAACAACTCGCCTGAAACAGAACTAAAAACCCCCCCCCAAACCACAAAAAAACCCCCCCCCCCAAAAACAACAAAAAACCCCCCCCCCCCCCCCCCCTATGTCGCGTTCACCATACGCAACGCGGCAAGTACGACGTCTCTAGGAGTGCGTGGCACCGCAAACGACCATGTACTCCTAGACACGCGGACGGTTCAGATTTACGGACGTATGGTGAACGCGGCAAAATTCTTTGGCAAATGTAAGTAAGATAAAGATAACAAACACGTCCGTCCAGTCCATAGTTATGCTTCTTTTCTCGCTTCCTTTTTCGACTTTGTTCTTTGTTTGTTGTTTTTTCCTTTCTTTCTTCCTTTCCTTTTTTTCTTTTCGGCCTTACTTTCGCATTTCGCTCCGGGCTAACCACTTTCTGCAAGGTACGGTATCAGCAGTAAAAAGCCTCGTTTGCTCAGGCTTGGGATAGGCCTATCTGTTTCAGGCCGCACAAAAAGTCAGAACATTAGCTATAAACAGTGTCACACAGTTCAAGTCGTGCTACTATATTGCGTCTTCAGTCCCAAACTTACGGAACGTAATAATAATACCGTACCGTACTATACGAAAGTAGTTCGTTACCTGCCATCTCATTTCTTCTTAGTATTCATGATTCATATGCATATCATTGATCTCATTCAGTCATCTCGATTGCAGCAAGCCTTGATGCCATACTTGCTTTCTGCATCCCATCATGAAGATGCTGACTTCTGAAAGAAATCACATGAAGATGACCGTTGATGCCTGAAGTTTAGCTGGAATGTCGTCGCACAGTGGTGGCAGCAGTTCTAATGGCAGTGGAAGCGCTCAGGCTCTTTCTCGCAGCTTGGAAAAAGTTCTGGAAGAAGCTCAACTCACCGGAGTTCTGTCTCTATGCAATCGCAATCTGAAAGAGTTTCCGTCTGCTGCTGCTGCAAACTACGATCTAAGTGATACGGTAACTGCGGATTTGGAACGCAATCGTTTGCGCGAGTTTCCAGTCGCTCTATGCGAATGCGTATCACTGGAGACGCTGCTACTGTATCACAATAGCATCAGACACATCGCTCCTGCGGTACAGTACCTCGAATCTCTCACCTACCTTGACCTCAGTCGAAATCAGTTGCAATACATCCCGTCGGAGATGTGTCAGCTGCCTTTGGAGGTGCTGCTATTGTCTCGCAATCACCTGGAAAGCCTTCCAGCCTCCCTGGACCGGCTTGCTCCCACCCTTTTGGAACTGGATGTGAGTTGCAATCGTCTAACAGGATTGCCTTTACAGCTTGGTTCCCTCTACAAGCTTCGGGTGTTGAACGCGCGGCAAAACATGATCGCAGAGTTGCCGTTTGAAAGTGTGTGTGGATTGAGGTGGCTGGAGCATCTGGATGTGTCAGGAAATCAGATTACACATCTTAGCTTGGAGTTGCAGGAACTGCGACGCATAAAGGAGCTGCACCTGGAGAATAATCCTCTGGTCTCTCCACCTGCAAAGGAATGCCAGCGTGGTGTGGTTCACACATTCAAATGGCTGGAAGTAGAAGCGAACAGAAAGGCAAAGCGGGCCAGAGGGAATCAATTGCCCCATTCTTATTGGCAGTCGTCGCATCATCAGAATAATCATGCTGCGGGAGCAGCTAACCGATACGCGTCTTTACAGAGGAACACGTATGGAATCGAACGATCTTCTGTGCATCGCCAGCCACTGCAAATGCCTGACACAAACTGGCGTAATGGTTGAGCTCGTGAATTTGCCAGAGTTAGCCAATGAACTGTAGAGGCAGTGGTGTACCTACATCTGGATTTAATTCAGCTTCTTCCCAAGACTTAGCGTTGGTTGTCATGCCCTCCGTTCTTGCACCATGCCCACCTATTGCCAAGGCCAGAATATGACTTCATTCATAGCCAGTGTGCACTAGCACAGTATTGAACATTCTATTCGTTTTGCGCTTGCCAAACGCACAATCTGGTGTTCCATCCAGGGAACCTTCAGCTTCAATACACTGTATGTAACTGTTACTGTTCCCGCTGAGCGACCGTCGATATGTAGGCTTACGTTGTCACTGTTCTGTAATGTGTAGGCCTATACATACAGTATTCAGGAATCAACTTTTGCTGATATGAGAAATAAAAATGAAAGGATAAAAGTGGACTGGCTTTACTTTGACCAAAAATATTTTTGCTTTGACATAAACTTAGGTCTCACATCAATAACGGATAGTGCTGGAGTGTACTAACAGTACCTACTTTATTGCCCGAACACACTACGGTCAGTAGAGTAGTACTCTGGTTTGGTCGCATCTGTATGTTGTATCACTATTCCCCTATACCGGTCTCTACTCTAGATCTATGGGGAGTGTACGTATTTTGATGGGTGGGTATCCGTTTTGTTGCATTGGAGGCCGTCCGTGGCAGACGGAATGGGTCGGGCCCTGTTGGGTGGGTGGGTTGGAGGAACCCGTCAGAAATTCTGCAGTTACGTACTGAATACTAAATAGCATACGGTGTATGCTGCACAGCGAGCAGAGGGATATACTACTAGTATGGGGAGGCAGGCAGCAGATCATCACGCGCCTTCGACCGCGGATAGGAAATCGCGCAAATAAAATAAGAATTACTACCGAAGGCGCAAAGACGCACGGCAGTCGAATATTCGGCCGGGGATGGGTGTATGGATGAGGGGCGCCCGCAAAAAACGCCCATAAATTTTCGGTAATGGCCGCGTTTAGCTTCGCACGGTCGATCTTCGCCTCTCATCCGCGTTTTCGTTTCTTTTGACTCCTATCTGCTCCATTCCATCCGCGGTCCGCCTCCATCCTACCAACCAGTGTGCATTCAGAGAAATATCTCGAAACAAATAGGTAGGTAAGGTACGTACGTCCTTTCCTCCGACCAGACTTCTCCGCCCCCTGTTTATCCCGCTTCTTATCACATACCAAACTTGCAATAGCAGTAAGTTGAGAAAGTTCCCTTCTTCACCGTTTACTGGAATATTACTTATTCCGGTGTCCGGTCACCTTCTGGCCATTGTCTGCTCTGCTCGTAAAAATTGATGACTTTGTGTATGTACCCTATACGTACTAATTATTTTCCCACCTGCCGATTCCTAATTATCACGCACTAAGTAATTAGAACCGTAAATTTTATCGTCCTTTATGACCGACGTTTATACAGAAGCCCTGCGCGCGCAGCTACTGGAGAAAATGGACTTATGATATGACAGTTTTATGGTTGTCAGCCACGGTCTGTCTGTCCCGTCTCACGTAGCATTATCGGTCACTCTTCCCATCTGTGTTCTGGAGCCTCTTCATATGGGCCCTTTGAGGGCGAGCTCTGATCCACCATCATGATCGTTTGCATACAGCGACGAACTGAACGGGTTGGAATCATGCTTCTGTTGCTATTGTGTCTACTCTGCCAACCTCAAAACGGAGCCGCCAGCTGGCTGTAAGTTCACCATGCCTTCACCATATTTTTGGGGTGTATGTACTACTGTGCTTATTTGCCTCCCGGGAAATGGTTATTTAAAAAATTTACCCCGCTCCAGGAAAAACGAAACTCCCGGCGGGCTCACCCGGGTAGTAAACTAAATAAAGAGACGCGGGAATACTTTTTAAATCTTGCCAAAAACATAAAAAAACAGTCTTTTTTCTTCAAATTTAATTTATATTTATTTACGTTCTATCATTTTCACAGATCCATATACTAGAACTAGTGAAAAAATATATTACTACAGTCCCAAGCATGTATTTTATTTTTAATTTTTATTTTTTATTAATCCACTTTTTTTGTATAACTATTACTTATATTAATTGTATATTTAAGTTTCCCTATTTCTACTTACTCTTTTCTATTACATTCACTTCCGGCCGGTTATATATTTTTTTTTATTTTTTTTTTTTTTTATTTATTTATTTCTTATGGCTCTACTACCTATTTCCTTCCCTATGTACATCCTCAATGTATGTAGGTGTAACCACCATTGGCAACACAAATTTTGTCCAAAAAAATTATAAATCTAACCAAATTATTCAAAAAACCGAAAAAAAAACCCAAAACCCCCCAAAAAAAAAACCACATAAAAAAAAAAAAAAAACCCCCACCCACAAAAAAAAAAAAAAAAAAAAAAAAAAAAAAAAAAAACCAAAAAAACAAAAAATAAACAAAACAAAAAAAAAAAAAAAAAAAACCACAAAAAAATAAAAATAATATGTAGTTGAAGCGTCGATAGCAATAATAGCCACTCCTATGCGGCAGCTATATACTGCGTGCGTCTTTGCGTTTTGCAGGTATCTGGCAGTAACGGGAGCACACACAACTCATCCAAACGATATTGCTGAACCGACTCGAATTGATCGGAGTTACAGCTTCAGGTGTGATCGAATTGAAGCGCTGAACGATCATCAGAGGCATGTGTGCTACCAGCAGCCGGGTTTCATGCCTTCCGTCGCATTCGGCGCTCACAACGCCATCATGGAATGCTGGTACCAGTTCAAGTATGAGCGATGGAACTGCACAAGAACGCGGAACGATACAGCTCGGGAACTGTTTGGAGAAACGATACGAGCCGGTGAGGGATAAAGCTGTGACGTGCCGCGTTCCGTATATGGCGATAGTCGGGCCCCGAAAAGAGGGGGCGGAGAGACATATGTACATACTACATATGTAGGACCGAACGGGAATCGCACCCACCCACTACCCTTGGTCACCACAGCTGTGTACTTTTAGGCACGACCACGTGCTAAGTCCAAGGACAGATGGCAAAACTCGCCTTATACTGTACATACTTAGCTAGACGTACGACTCTGTACGTACGTTACAAGCAAATAATACTATCTGCGCAGCAAGAGCAAAATGCGAATACATTCGGGGAAATTACTGTAGCGGAGAAACTGCTTGCCGCCACTTGAATGGTTTGCGGCAGTTGAGGCTGAGAGTCACACGTCTGAAGATTTGTTGCCCCCGGGGCATTTCAAGCCTTCAAAGCCAAGAAAATTTACGAGCGCTACCAGCTTGAAGAAGCAGACCCACTAATTACCTTAGAGCTGGGATAAATAAGCGCCGAATTGCGCGCGCCAGTTGTGTTTTGCGCCGCCATCGCCGGCGCGGATTGGGCCAAAATTTTTTTTGCCCGCGCCATTTCGTTGAAATGCTCTCTATGAAGTATTTGACAATGGGGGCCATTCCTGATGAATACTAACCAGGGTCTATCTCATTTCATGGTTCTGGCTTCTGGCGCAAACATAACAACAACAAAATTCGGCATGGGAGGCACGAGACTTGGGGTGGCTGGCTGCTGTTCGCGTCTTCTGCTGCTTTCGCAAACGCATAGATTACAGGGTAGTTGTAGTTGTAGTTGTTGTAGTTCTGTTGTTAGTTCCAGACAGCAAATATTTTTTGTCGGCCAGCAACTGGCATTTTCTGCTGCCTTGTATATGTAATGGTCTAAAAATCGCTTTTACTATATTTATTAGGCAACCGAGAAGCGGCGTTTATTTCCGCCATCACTAGCGCTGGTGTCGTACACGCCATTACCAAAGGCTGCAGCAACGGAAATCTTACCTACTGCGGCTGCAACAACGCCCGAAATCCGGAATTGATCCCGCAACCTCGCGCCGGCAAACGCGGGAATCAAAATCGCAATACCGCCTACAACTACAATGCAGGCCGCCGACATCGATATCGGGGCCGCCGCTCTATCACGCGACACTCTATTCTGCAGCAACCGACGTTGGACACGAATCGAATACTAGCAGGAGGAGCAGGAGGGAGAGGAAGAGGCGAATCGCAGGATGCAAGTGACAGCCAGTGGCAGTGGGGCGGCTGCTCCGACAATGTTCACTATGGTATTCGCTTCAGCAAGGAATTCTTGGATGCTGCAGAGAAGGAGGCGTTTCAGCAGCAGAAGGATGCCAGGCATCTCATGAATTTGCACAATCAAGAAGTTGGTCGACAGGTATCAATCGGATATGATATATACGCACGTACATACGCGTCCGTTGCTTCAAATGATGGAAAAATATCGTCTCATTTTCGTAGCTATCAACAGCGTTTGAGCTGTGATTATTTTTGCAGGCGATCGTGCGGTACCGCAAGAAGCTATGCAGATGCCACGGCGTCAGCGGCTCCTGCGACTTCAAGACCTGCTGGGTGAACATGCCCAAATTCGGCGAAGTCGGACGCGTTCTCAAACTCTGGTACGATCACTACCACGTGCAAGTCGCCAAGCGATCAAAGAAACGCCTGCGACGCAAAGAGAAGGCCGATCGCAAGATTCCAGTGAAAGACTACGAGCTGGTATACATCCGCAAGTCGCCCAACTACTGCGTCCGCAATAAGAAGCTGGGAATTCTGGGCACGCATGGACGCGAATGCAACAAAACCTCCATTTACGACAGCTCTGGATTGAGACATCTGCAACGTCGAAGTTCAGACAGTTGCGATCTGCTCTGCTGCGGACGCGGTTACAACACGCGGGTGGAAGAAAAGGAAGAGCGATGTCTCTGCAAGTTCCATTGGTGTTGCCACGTGAAATGCAAAACATGCAAGTCATTCGTGGATCTGCACACATGCAAATAGTGCTTTATCCCTAAGTGGTGTAGTGCGGCCTTGTCATTCGTCGTTTTACAGTTGAATGAAATGCTTCTTTCGTACCCTGTCCAGCTGACCAACTGTACTTAGGTACCACCCATAAGTATGATATTTTTCGATCAATTGTAATTTCATATGTTTTAGAGATATGGGATGTGTCATGTTTGTTTAGTCCGTGACGTGAAAAAATAATGATGTGTCATTCAGGTGTCGTATCGTGGGTGGCCTGGCCTCAATCATGCTTGCTTCAGGAGATATTATTTTATTATCATGTGTATACTTGGTTGGCATGTTGAATGAATTACATTTTTCCACTGGAGTGCTTACCAGCAACACAATTTTGTAATTTTGAATAATCTGGATTGAAATCACCTTTATTTACATGTTATTGCTATTTTATGTTGTGAAAGTAAATAATAGGAAGAAATATTCAGCGGCCGCATGCAAGCCTACCTTCTTATTTTTGCTGTATGCGTTGTCACGTGGTGATTGCATAATAATTGAATTTGTATTTGGTTACCGATAAAGTGAGACGACAGTTCCAGACGCTCCTGGGCACTTCTGGCCGACTGTTTATCGATGTCACTGTCATCGGCGTCATGTATATGTATAGACCAGATCGCTTCGCTTCTAAATGAACCCTGCGGCGAAAGCTTTTAGCTGTTTTTCGAGGTGTCTATGCAACCCGGCGAGCATGGACACCTTTCCGACAAGGAACGAGACACGTACTCCTGGAGCGCGCGCGCGCGCTACCTGCCTTCCTGACTGCTGGAAAGGAAGCAGGCAGCGGGTGCGCGCAGCGAAGCGGAGCGCGCGCTTTAGGAGAACGTGGATGAGGACGAAGGACGACCGACCTATAGAGATTATATATTAGGCAAAGGAGGACCAACAGAATCTGCGCTACAGCCAAAGGGGGCCATAGGACGACTCCAACTAACGGTCTTTTCCATACACATACACGCATACAATGCATTATTACGGCACAAAACACATAAGCGAACCGAAAACAAGAGAGCCTACCATTCTCATCACATAGCAACACCAGTTTCGCACTAAATATCACCACTTTGGCACTACACCTATACAATACAAAGCACTAGAAAGATTGATATTGAAATAAACCTAACAGTTTTCCAAGCTTAGCCTTGAACTTTTCTCTTTGCTGGCGGTTTTGTGCGATGGAAGAAATCAATATTGCTTGATTCTTTGCTGTGCAGTTGAACAGCTTGGAGACCATCAGTCGTCCAAAAGAGTGGCCATTATCACACAAGAGCGATGACACTGCAATATCTTCCATCTCAGAATCTTCTTCCAGCAACTGATACACAGCAGCTTCAAAGACAGGTTTCTGCTGCCCCATCTTCTTGAATGCCAAATTCAGCTACTCAGTCGCCATAACAGCAGCAAAAGCCTTCAAGCTTGGAGAGTTGTTGGGTTCTTCTGGTGGAGGCGGAAACTCAAATATTCCCTTTGACAGCAGCAGGCTGTACATTTTCTTCAGAATAACATCTGATCAAAGAGCAGAAACATTGGCTGACTAGTGACAGGGTTTGAAACCATTGGGGAGTGCACGTCACCACCCAACAGCTTGAAAAACGCCCTAAACAAAAACACACATGTGCCATTTCCATATGTACACAAGCTACATTATATTCCATGTGATATTGAAGTGCACTTTTTCTACAAAGTACAAACGTGGCACTAAAATCATTGCGCACCTGTTAACGGCGTGGTTATCTGTTATCAGCGTCCTTACACAGAGCCAACATTCGCAAAAATACTCGTCATTGCTGTACAGCTTCTCTACATTGAAGCCATTCATTGGAAACATAGCAAGCATATCCCGACTCTGAAAAAATTACAAATCGTTTGGCATTCCAAAAAATGCGTAGTATGCACAAACTCGCTGTAATGTGCTGTCTTGTGCCTTTGTACTGTAAAGCTTCATGTATAACCCCCTTCGAATATAACCCCCCTCATGTATAACCCCCTATTCAGTAACTAATAATTTTTATCCCCCTCTGACCAAAATTTTTAAAATGTGTAAAACGCGCAAATAAAGCAAAATAAGCATGTTGGTGATGATTTGGGACATTTTGCTTGGTCTCGAATCAACGACAAACGATTTTTATCCCCCGGGGGTTATACACGAAGCTTTACAAAAACCCCCTTCGAAATGGTGAGTAATGACTTTTATCCCCCCGGGGGTTATACACGAAGCTTTACAAAAACCCCCTTCAAAATGGTGAGTAATGACTTTTATCCCCCGGGGGTTATACACGAAGCTTTACAAAAACCCCCTTCAAAATGGCGAGTAATGACTTTTATCCCCCTGGGGGTTATACACGAAGCTTTACAGAAACCCCTTCAAATCGGCGAGTAACGACTTTTATCCCTGGGGTTATACACGAAGCTTTACAGACCCCTTCAAATCGGCGAGTAACGACTTTTATCCCCTGGGGTTATACACGAAGCTTTACAGAAAATGCGTCAGGGATCAATCGTTTTTTTAACTTGTGGTGTTTCGTTCTTGTAGGTTATATTATTCTTGGTACTAAAATGTACATGCTCAGGTAAGCAAAAGAATACCTTGCGTCCAAGTGCTTCTTGTTCATCCAAGTCTCCTGCTCCTCCTCAGTTTGACTGGCATATCCACTCTTGCATTGAAACACACAGCATTTCTTTGGCATTGTGAGTGCCAGTTGCACCAAATCGGCTTCCTCTTCACAGTAAATGCGTTTGAACATGACAGCAGTTGAACAGATAACAAAATATCCTATGATGAAACGAGACGCGAAGAGAAGAGAATTTGAATTTGTTCTCTTGTTTTTCTTTTCTTTTGAATGGCTTTGAGGACTAGCTATTATTTCCTAAAATCTGGAAGAAAAGTGGCTAAAACGAAAACACGGCGACGCAGACGCAGCCACGCAGGCGAAAACAACGCAGGCGACGACACAGCTTAAGCCGTCGTGCTGCGAACTATTGAATACAAGAGATCGTCATTGAAAAAAAGGGTAATAACTAATACTCAACGAAAACAGCGAACAACCAAAACACCCAAATCGCAACCGTTCTTGAAAATAGGATCCGCCTAAATTCCGCACACAAACAAAGTGCCGCAACAGACATTGTCGAAGCAACAAATGGGCAGGGTAGCACAAAAATATTTGAGCCAGCGCTTGCAATAGGTGCATGGGCAGACTTAGGCTAAGGCTTAGGTTGAGGCTTAGGCTGAGGCCTACCCCTCTTCATCCAAAAGCTAAGCCTCAGCCTAAGCCGAAGTCAACCCCTGCTCCTCACATAATAGATAATAATTACTGTTCACCACCCAGCTCCCTGTACCCAGCGCCCAATAACTTCAAATTCCTTGAATTGCATCCATATTTTTTATGCAAATTCATGCTCTTTTGTTTGAACGCCTATTACAGTGGAGGTTTTCCATTTTCATGGTCACAGACTACACTACTGCGAGTGTTGGACCAACTGTCCCCATGCTACCCCACAATATTGATAAGGGTACATTGACTGATCATGGCTCTTCACACTCGCAATAGTGTGTCGTTTAGGCGGAGCTAATTTTTAGGAAGTCAACGTTGGTTGTTTTGGTTGTGTATTAGTAGAGATGGGCCGAGACTCTCGGTCTCGGTCTCGGAAATCTCGGTCATTTTTGGCGATCTCGGTCTTGGTCTCGGTCTCGCAACTTTTAGGGCCTATTTTAGGCAAGACCGAGACTAGATAGAAATCGTGCTTCACAAGCAATTTTCATGCATTTTCGCTGAGATTTTAGCTGCCTATCATGAAAAAATTTCCCCTGCGGGGGGCGATTTTAGCTATGTAAATGGAGAAAATAGAAGTGAAGCACCTATTCGCCACTGTTTTCGCCATTAAAATTTTCATTGAAAACGACCATCAGAAAAAATAAAAACGAAATTCCATAAGTTTTTATGCCAATGCTTAGTCTCGGTCTCGGTCTCGATCTCGGTCGCGACAAAATTCCCTAATCTCGGTCTCGATCTCGGTCTCGGAAAAAATTCTAAGTCTCGGTCTCGGTCTCGTTTTCAGCAACAATCCAGTCTCGGCCCATCTCTATGTATTAGTTAATACCGAAGAGAGAGGAGGAAAAGAACGAAGAGAGAATGACGATATGAAAACGGTTGAGTATTAGTTATTACCCTCTCTTCTCTTTTGCTGATCTCTTCTATTCAAAAGTTCGCAGCACGACAACTTACGCTGTGTCGTCGCCTGCGTTGTTTTCGCCTGCGTGGCTGCGTCTGCGTCGCCGTGTTTTCGTTATAGCCAGAAAAGTAGGCAATTTTGATATTACACTTTTCTGAAAGTAATGTAGTGTGTAGTCTTTCTCGGCAACTAGCCGGCGCTTTTTCATCAAACATGGACACCTTTAATTAGAGGTGTCCATGCCTACATATAGAGAAAACGATGGCCCCCTTTGGAAGCATCGTCGTCTCGCTGTGGTCCTCCTCTGCCTACATATACACTCTATAACCGACCGTCCGTGTCCGTCACCGTCCGTCCGACGTCCGAGTGGTATATGTATAATAGCTGTTTGCTTGCTGCACGCTGGGAGGGCCGTGGATGGTGGAGAAGTTTCGTTCGCTTCAGATGCGGAGTAAGATTGATAGATACATAGATCATAAGGTTTAGGTAAGCTTTTCCTCTTTCCTTTTGTGCATAATTCCTTGACGACGTTGGTGTTTCTTTTCGAACGAAAAGTGAGGAATGTTCATGGAAGGAGACATTCTGCCGTTCCGAGGTCAGTCCAGTCAGTCTTAGTCATCCACTTCACTCTGCACCGTTTCTGCTCCTTGAAGGACGTTCGTTTGGGTTTGCTTTTGTATGTGCTGTGTTGGTCTTGGCAATGCGGTTATCTCGCCCAAATTTTCTTTCTGTAGAGGGTACAATGGGGTAAACCCGGCCATGGAGTAATCCCGACTACCTAAGCGCCGTTGAACTTGCTTGCTAATTCAGCAATTGATGACCCAAATAGCTCATTTGAAAGGGGAGAGGTCAAAGAATTGATCGATATAATATTTTGACTCAATCGGTCCATTGGTTGCTGAGGTACAGCAGCCCTGAAACTTTAGGTGGCCGGATTATCCCATGGCCGGTTTTACCCCATAGTATCCCCTTTGTACGTAGTACATACCTGCAAGTTTTCGTACAAGTAGTAGGTGACTTTTTGAAGTATCCCAGGCGGCTGTCACCGATTTTTTTGTGTAGGGGCGCGTGCACTGATGTTATATGGAATGCTGGATATTATGGGAAATGTTAGAATTAGTGGCCATGAATGCGTATTCCCCCAGTGTGCAGCATGCAAGTGGCCACTGCTGTATGTGTGCATGTATGTATGTGCGTATAGTTATCTGGGACTCGTTTAGGCTCAGCGCCATTTCAGTGAAGTGGCTTCGGTTTATTTTATTCCCTGCCCGCACGCATGTGCTTGCGCACAAGTCTTGTATGTGTGCATGTATTGAGGCAGTGCAGTGCAGTGTTATGCATTTGTTCGTGTAGGTTGGGTGACATGTATTTTACTCGCTCCACTGTTGTGTTTTTGTTGTCCGCAGAGCGCAGACTAAATAGTTTTGTGGTATCGGTATGTACAGTACGTACGTAGACAAGGATCGCGTGAATGCATTGGGCCTCTTACTAACAACTGCGTCGTTGAGTATTTATTCAGTTAGATCGCGCTTACGTACTGTTCTCCTTACTTAGTTGGGTGTGTTTTGTATAGTAGTATGCATATGTTTGCGTTGCATGCATAGTGTTGTGTGCGATTGATTTTTGTATGCACCTTGTAGGTGAGTCCAATGCTTCAGGGGTAGCACAGTGAAAGTCGTGAATGTCATGTCAGTCAGGTTGCTACGCGAACCATTTTCTCCATTCTGCGCTCTTCTTGCTCTGTTACGACTCCGAGCTCATTATTCACTTCGCAGTCTGCCAGTCTCAACTTTATTCACGGCGCGATCTTTATCTCGATGGAGCGAGAAAACCTGCACCACACCACGGTTTTTGTTCGGTCAATGTTTGTGGAAATATTTTCAACTTTGTTACGGCTTTCCCTTCTTTGGTTGCTGCCTACTCATTGTGCTGCAATGTAGCTAACCTACCTATTCCTCTTCGTTCATAACTGTGTGACATCGGCGATAATGTGCGCAACTACATGTGTTGGATGGAGGGTGGGTTGATCGTTGCTTCTGTTTGTCATAGATCGCGCAGTGTGTGTCAGCTTTCCATTCAGCGTTATGTCCCGTTGTTCGCTCCCTCTGTTGCTGCTTATTATGACACGCACCGCAACATGATTTCAGGTACATCTCTTTCTGTTTGCTCTATATGATGGGGTTTTCATGGTTGGTGACATACCGTTTTTACCGGTGCTTCCCCCCCCCCCCCCCCCCCCCCCCCCAATAGAACAAACATAAAAATTGTCCAATGCATAGCCCCAAATGTATAACCCCGCGGGTGCTAAGTCAAGAATGCGCCGGGATAACCTTAAAAAACAGGCGCCCTCACACCTCTCAACAACATAAATTTTATCCCCTATACTCCCTCGATATATGCCTTGGCTATGCACCGGTAGATACGGTAGCAAAACCATATATGTTGTGCTCTTTATTGTGATGCAGGAGTTATTCATGTCAATATCGTCTTTGTTGAAAAATCTTATGTTGAGCCATGCTGCATTGTACGATGCAAAGTAAGATAAGGATTTCCACATATTATTTTAGTGCATGTTTGAAGAAGGCATTACATTAGTACCAGGGACCTATATCGTATGGCATATATTTACCTCGCGTACACATCTTTGCGATGGCGTTACACTGCTGTTTATTGCTGATTCTTACAGCCAGCCAACGATGAGACCTGCTATGTTTGAGACGAAGTAGGTATCAATTTTTGGTATCAATATAGGAGCAGGTATTGTGTTTCTCGAGTGAGCCGTGCTGTTGCGCTATTCAACGCCCCAAAAGCTGATAGAAACATAAGAGCTCGTTTGTGTAGGATGATGGATTGGTGAAGTGATATTGGCGAGGTGAGATGTTTGTTCTCAAATTGCGCGACTTGTTCGAGGATTGAGGAAAACAGCGCTTGCTTGCGTAATGTGTCTGTGGTTTGGCTTGGGAGCAACCAAGCTTATGGCTTTTCGTGTATAGAAACGGAATGGGGGCAAAGGAAAAAGGAGGGGGGGGGGGGGAGTAGTGGGCAGGAAAGCTGAAAGGGGGGGGGGGGTGGGGGGGTTGGTTTTTTCTGCCCTGGAAGTTCAGTGTGATGATCGGCTTGCGTTCGGTTTGTATTCCCCCCCCCCCCAAATTATTTTTTATTCCCCCCCCCACCCTTACCTAGTTTGCTCCCAGAAGACGATCAAACCACATGTAAAGTTCTGGACTCACGCCAGCGCGGCAGACGCATTTGCATACAGGGGTATGCAACGGACAATGCAAATCCAGTCCCTCAGACGCGCACGCGTCGCGCAAGAAATGCTGCTCACCCCTCCCGCTCAGTTATGTATCATATAAAAGGGGAGTGCAGGAGCAGATTCCTCAGTTCGACTCGACTTCTTGACGGCGCCTACTCGTCTCGTCAGCGTCCCTGCCAGCTGCCGCCATCATCTGGTCTGACGTACCACTTAACAGTATGAGGAGTAGGGCGAATGAGCCCCACGCCTAGTACTGTGAAGCGGGCTGACGTTCAGTACCCCAGTCAAGAGCTGCCCCGCCTTCGATCTCAGACGAAGACATCCTACTACCAGCCTTGTTTTATCGTTCGTATCTGCAATATGCTACTGTGTATGTACTTCAGTCATCAGTAAACTATGGGCTCTTTATAAGCTCTTGAGTTACGGCAATCAACGTATCTTCGATTCTTCCATCGTCGCCTTGCCCCGCTTCAGACCTCTAACCTACTCATCTACAGTCAGACCGTTGCTTGTATGTACGTAAGGTAGACTAATAACTGTGTACCTGTTGCTGCTTCCTTGTCGGTTTCTGGGACAGGGGTAGGCATACAGGAACGGGTAGACAGTTAGTAGCGATTCGTCATCCTGCTGTGACGCGGGGCGTTACAGTGGGTCGGATTCAGACGTGTGTGTCACGTCCGGAAGTGGCCCAGGCCAATCGGGGTAACTCGGTCCTGGTTGATAGTCCTGTCGCTCCCTGGGGTTGAATTCCAGTAGAGGCCGGTCGAGTTCAGACGAGTGGACGATCGCCTTTCCTTCAGACGGGGTGGTCAGCTGCTGCGGCAGGGGTCATCCCAATGTGGGCGAGGGTCAGCCGTCCGCAGATCAGTAGCGACTGGTCAGCCTGATCAGCTGATTCCGGCTTCTATGGTTGCAGGCCTCACCGCTACATCCTGTGGAGTACCGGAAACTCTACAAGTGAAGATCCCGGCGTGAGATTGGCAGGCTACTCAGCTCACGTCTAGAAGATTAGACGCTTGTGAAAACTGTCTGCACTGAATGTCCCTGCCTACTACTATTGGAAAGGGACTGGCAAGCATGCCGTCAACGCCGGTGCAGAGTGAATTGGTCTCACTGCGCGATGCCTGCATGCAACTGGTGAACTGTTTCTCTCAGACGTTCCCCTCTGATGTCGTCTCCATCTAACCATCACTCACCACTTCTTCGATGGATGAATTCAGGATGCTGCGATGTCCAGCGATGACGGAGTGGACATCGGGCTCAATGTGACCTGAAACTCTGACGTCATACTTGGCAGCAGTGTTACAGACGGCCCCAACTAACAACTCTTGCTCTGCCTGCAGTGATGGACATCTCTGCCCAGTGGTCACAGACAATGGCCATTCTTCGCCTCACTTGCAATGGCTATCAGCTGGCTCCAATCTTCACGATGGCACAACTTCATTCTCTTCTGCAGTTGCCATCTCTACACCCTATGGCTACCACCCATCTGCCATCGCAACTGCTACTACCACAACAACTACCTTCATCTGCCATCGCTCGACGAATCTTTATGTGAAACGCAGTTCCAGTGCTTTCCAGTGGAGCCGCCAGCAGACGTGGTTGGACTTCTCCATCTTGGTCCATCGATCCTCCGCTCCTACCCAGCAGACATCTCCATTCTCCAGTCCCCAGCGATGGATGATCAACTGCTTGGAGGATCGCCATTGCAGCAGCTGCCCCAGCATTCTCCAGCGCAGCTGTTTTTGGCCAAGCTTGAGCGATATTCCTTGGCCTGTAAAAGGCGAACTTCCTCCTGCGTGCAGGATAGAAGGGCGCCGATCTGAGGCAGAGGGAGAATGCAAAAGCTTGACCAATGACCATCAGCCACATCGTTGACGTCGCTCCAGAGCCTGAAATAAGAAAACAGACTTCAGGCCTAGGCTAGCACGGTTTAACCTAATAACTGCATTTCTTTTGACTTTTGCAGACTGACGCAAGCAGCTATCTACATCAGACGTTCCAGTTGAAGCTAGCTGTACATATTCTCATCTCACCTGGCTTCATCCTCGCAGCGCTGGATGTGCACCTGGAACTTCCCATCGCCTGGCCTTCATCAGTGACTTCGCCAGGCCTGATCATCATGGCAGCTTCGACAACTGCTGCCTCGCCTGCCGGAACACCAGTATTGGTGGGCCGACAGGAGTTGCTTGAGACGAAGCATAGAGGCGGCAAGATCGGAGCCATCATGGATCCAGCGAAACTGTTCAGCGAAGCTGTTGACGCCATCACCCAGATCCAGTTCCAGTGCCCTCTTTCTCCAGGGGGCAGTGCACCGACATGTGGGATTCAGACGTCCATGGTCCCACTCGGATCCTTCCAGCCGTGAGCACTGGATGCTGATTGGCTGCATTGCGAGATGAAGACGCCGTCTCAATTTCATCTCGATCGAACTGTTGCAGACGTGCTGGCGCTTCCAGCACTTGTCCAGCCGGAGGACGCATCCATCTTGACGGCCCCGCCGCACCCATCATTGTCCGCGTGATGGCGCCGCGGGCTATGTCCAGGATGCCTTCCTGGCAAAGGAGCAACATTCAATAGACTGGAAGGCCACTCGACTTTTTCTTGCCTTCCACTCATGACGTACCCTTGCTTTAGCCTCTTTGATTTTTGCAGAGGCATGCTGCCCTTGCACGTGCAGCGAATTTTGTAACTATTTTCGTACGTACAGATGGCCCTATTATGTACTAGATACGTAGATGCTTATGTACGTAATATTATTCTACTATCGTACGTGCAATTTTTTGTTTTGACGGTTACTTACTCTCGCGTTTGGCATACGTACTTGTATTACCTGTAGTTAAAAACAATTCGTACGTATATATTTCGCTTAGACGTTACGTACAATAGTTTATACGTTCGTACTCAGCTACGTACGATTTTACTGCTATTATTTTTTGGTAGCAATATTGTTGGATGCACCATTTACCTATGTATTTTTGACGACTAAGCATCCTTTAGCTACGTTTATTGCCAACTATTTTATGTGCGCCAACCAACCAATGTTATGTATTTTATTGTACTGTTATTAGGCTCGGTCCATCAATTTTGTGACGGATATTATAGTACGACCGTTGCCGTGTATGTATTTGGTGCACTTTAGGTACGTCTTTTGTTTTGTATGTAGCTTGTTCCCTACGAACAAATATGTACCGTACGTACGTTAGGTACAGTGGTGTTAACCACAAGATTTTAGACAGCTAACTCCGTTTACTGCTCTGTTGACCCACTGACGTCTTTTAATTATGATGGAACGTAACTGTCTTGTGACGTTACGTACCTACGTTAGTGAGGTTAACTTGAAATATAACCACTGTTTATTTTGCGTTTTGGTTATTTATTGTGCAGTGTAATGATTCATTTGGCTGTTTATTTCTTATGTACAATTATGTGCCTTATGTACGTTATGAGTAGTGGTGTCAACCACCACATTTTTTAGACGTTTATTACTGTACAACTATTTCTTGTTGTGAAGCTTACCTTTGACGTCTTTGTTGTTTTTACTCATTGTGAAGTATAACTGTCTTTTGACGTTACTTACTGAGGTTAACGTGAAATTAAATACAGTTTTTGTATTGTATTCTCGCGATTTAGTTCGCGGGGTGGTTTTTGTGCCTGAGGGGGCTTTTCCACCTCGTTTTTTTTCTCCTTGCTATTAGTTTTCCTATTTTGTTTCTTAGACTATCTGATGTTTGTCTATTTAGACAGTACAAAAAGTATTAGTAGGGTGTGTTTTGTATCTTCTTTGTGTGTTTTTCTCCCCTCTCTTAGTGTAGAACCGAGGGCGGTTCATCTTTGGATTTTGTAGGAGGGGACAGTTCCATTCTCTTATTATTTGTACTACTTCTTGTGTTTTGTAGCCTTAGCTACAATGTTTACTGTCTATACTTATTTCAAACGCCATGCAAACTGACTTCTCTCTCAGACCCCTACTTGCTGTAACTCCTATTTAGGAGGGAGTGACAGAAGCCAGTATGCATTGGAAGTCTTTAGACGATTTAGTAGTACTACCCCTACTCACCAATATTTTGTTTATGCTATAGTGTTGTGTACTTATTATTTTGTAATTATGTGCCACTGAATTTTATGTACACCACTATGGTTATGTACCAATATTTATGTTGTTTTGTATTCTATGAACATCACTATTCCTATGTACCAGTAATTAGCTATTCAATTGTTATGTAGCAACAAATATTTTATGTATCAACTAAGACTAGGAGTTATTGCACTTCCTAGCAATTTATTATTATTAGCATCACTATTGTATACTGTGTATTTATTTCTATCACTGTTATAGTAATTTCTTCTTTTGTATTTTCTTCCTTTGACGGCCACAGCTACTGCTTGACTGCTACCAGCGAGCTGATGAAGAGAAGCTGCTCCTGGACGATTTGACTTGCTGCCATCTTGACCAGTGAATGGCACCATGAAGATCCTCAGACGTCGCAGTCAGTTGGTCATGTCTTCCAGCAGACGGATCTGCACCACAGAAGACGACTCAGCCGCCACCACCCCAGACAGCTGCCACTTCTTTTGTTTTGTAGCTGTTCCCATGATTGATTGTTAGGGGTGACAAGTGGAAGAATTATGCAGGTGTTGTGTTTTGACTACTGTTGCAGACTTCTCCCTGTCTGACAGCTGACCAAGCAGGCAACTGTGGATCTCTTAGAGCCTGCTGCATCTGGTGCCACCATCAGACGACTCATTCATCTCTGGTTTGAAGAAGATGCTGACAACTACCTCCTGGATTAAGGAATCTGCAGCACCTATTCAAGGTGACCGCCATCTGCAGGCTGCAGTGTCAGTAGACATGGTGGTGAAGGCCGCCACCTCTGTAGGTGAGGGGCTCAGGCCCCTTCCCTGAAGAGGTGGAGGCCGCCATTCCCACAGCGTCTACAGACAGTGATCTCTGCACCACAGCTGGTTATCCTCTGCCTGCTCCAGCAGAAGAAGATGACTCAGACGCAGAAGGCCATTTCCTGTATCCAGGACCACTACCAAGACTTTGCTTGCACTCCGGCCTGAACTGGGCATGCCCCGTGAAGCAGGGAGCGCCGGTATTAGTCTTGCCTTCAGACCTGCATCCTTCAGCTAGCCAGACATCACCAGAAGAGCAGTAGAAGCCTGAGATCCCTGCTACTTGGGCTTCAGCAGACAGACAAAGAAGTGACTGCATCTGACAGTTGCAAGGTTGACTGGCACCTTGCTCTCCAGCTCCAGGACTTCAATTCCCTTCTGACTCCAGCCGGGGTTCCACATCTGCCATGGTTCTACTACCAGTTTGCTGGGCCTGATCAAGGCCTGGTACCTGCAATCTATCCCTGCAATAGAACAGTCACCCACCCAGACATTGCCTGTGCTGTGGGCATCGAAAATATTCTTCATTCTCTTTGCCTGTGTTGTGGGCATCGGAAATATGTTTCATCATGAGACCTGTGCGGATCTGCATCCTTGCTGCTGGAGAAGAATGCGAATGTGCTGACTTCTGGAGAGTGGATTGAAGCTGGTGGCCATACCAGCCTTCCTGTCAGACGAATGAAGACCTGCTGATGACTCAGACCTGCTTCTGAAGAGCCAGTATGGGAGAGAGGTGGACTTATCCATCTGCCCTAACCGGCAGAGGGGTTTGTTCCCCCGCTCACCCAATGGCTTGCAGCAGTTCCTGCTACAGCAGCATCAGATTCTCCTGATCCAGATTGTCTCCTTCAGACGGCTGGAGCAACTGTCCCCTGCAGACATTTCTGTTCCTACAGAAGCCATGGAACCAGACCACTCTCTGACTGCTTCCTGATTCTTCTCTCATGAAGACGAAGCCCCAAGGAAGCATGGAGCAGTACTTGCATGGGCAAGTCTGAAAGATGGTTCCCCTGAAAGAACAGTCAACTTCCAGCTGAAGATGGAGACGATTCCAGGTGACGTCCAGCTTGTCAAAGGTGACAGGCCCTGATGATCAAGCTCAGACAGTTGTGACAGAGCCGCCATCATTGGCAGAGGGTCAAGCTGCCAGTGACCACTTCAGACCTGCAGACATCTTCCCTTCTGCAGCCAACTATCTGAGACTACAGTGGCTCCACAGACTATCTACTGTCTGATAAAAAAAAAAAAAAAATCTCTCATCAGGCAAGCCAGCTTAGCAGTTCAGCTAGGCCTACTACCACTTCAAGATCAGCCACTTCACTTCAGTGAGCAGCTTGCAGCATGGATGTTGAACTGCTCTTCCTCCAGTTAGCTCTTTTGCTAACCAGAGGCTAGAGGGATCAGCTCTACAGCTGCTACCAGTAGCAAGCTGGGGAAAGAAGTCTCCCACATCCAGTTCAGACGGAGGTTCTCCTGCTCTTACCTGAGACTCAATCCTCATCAGATGTCAAGTAGCAGCAGGGGGCTGCTGCCTTTGGACGGGTTGGAAGGGCTGCTCATCACACCCTTCTGACATCTGACCTCCATAGCAGCCTCTACCATCTGCTCTACCATCTTCTGGCTTTCTCAGTCCTGTTTGATGGTTCTGGTGTCATCTGCTGGTGCTGTTGGTGCAGTGGGCTTCTTCTCTCCTGCTCCACCACCACTCCATCCATCAGTGGGAACATCACCATCTGATCCAGGACTGTGATCCAGTTAGCAGCTGCTACTCACCAGTGCAGCCCCAGCAACGGCTACGGGCCCAGGCCCCCATCCGTTTGCTGGTGTGGCACGCTTACTCTCCAGAAGAACAGAAGACCTGCTCTCTTTTCATTTTAGACTATCAGCATCTTCTGGTTGACCACAATGCTGGTGGGATGATTGGCATACTGACAGGATCTCAGACGAGCACCTACACCTACCTCCACTCTGGCTGTTTAGACTGCAGAATGAACCTACTGCAGAACCTTGCTGTATGAAGATGCTTCAGCTGAGGGTGGGAGATCAACTACCATCAGTCCTCATCTCAGACAACTCAAACTCCAGCTGTCTACTGCAGAAGATCAAGGAGTGCTACCTTCTATCCCTCCTACTGCTTGCTGATCTGACAATGGCCATCACCGCTGCCACCTTAGCCACAGTCACAACCGCTACCAGTGCTGAGGAACAGCAGCTGGAGGCGGATGTGGAGTCTGTGTACTGCAGCTCCAAGACAAGCTTCCTGATTGACGAGAATTGTAGAAGATTGGCCTGCACCTAATGAGCTCAGACGACTCTGGAAGGAAAGGATCATTCTCAGACCAAGAAGGAGAGCCAGTGAAGACTTTCTATCAGCTGCTCTACTACCAACTACAGAGCACTTCCAGATGGCATTCCTGATGTGCCAGGGCTGGCTATGCCTTGCACCTGGCCGCCTCTCAGCTGACTGCAGCAGACGCTCTTCTCATAGGCTTGTACTGGGGAGTGGAGTATGAAGCTTCAGCTGATGAGATCTTCCCTTCTACAATGTGACGAACCATCAGTTCTGGTCCAGGGCTACCACCCAATCCTGCACCTCACCATCAGTCAGACATCTGTGCAGAAGCTCTGGAGATGAAATCAGATCAGTAGCTGATGGACAAAGAAGATCAGACGCAGTGCAGCAGACTTCTGAGCCTTGCTGAGTGAACCAGACAACAACCAGACCTGCAACTGACCTGACTCTGGCATGGCAGACTGCAGACTACAACACTGCCATGGGGATTCATCTCTCCAAGATGATCCAGAAGATCTTGATCTGCCATCCAGCTGACCAGGAAGATTCATCACATGCATGAGACATCTGCCAGCATGTGTGGTCAGCGACTGACAGTTGGGTCAGGGCCTCAAAGTTCAGACGCAGGAAGAATTCAGCTAGCAGACGACTGGAGGATTCCATCCTGCAACAGCAGCAGATGATGGGAGGATGACTATCTTCATCTCCAGTCCTCTCATGCCAAGATGGGCCTCTGAAGATCCAGTGAATTCTGCAGCTGTCCAGCACCTTGTGATCAGTTGGTGCTGGGGTGCAATCCAGTTGGTGCCAGCAGAAGGCTCGCTGCATCCTGTGGCTTGATGGCCACCACTGCTCGCCACCACTTGCTGAAGAGGCCGCGGCCACAGCTCCTGTTGGAGAGGTGGAGGAGGCTGCCTTGCTTGTGGGTGGAGGCAAAAGGTCTTCATCGCTCAGTGGGCTGAGCTCTGCCCCTGAACTGCATCAGATGATCAGACAAGGGAAGGGACTTTCAGACTCAGACGGAGGCCATGGAATGCAGGAAGGGCCTGCTCTGCTAGGTGAAGGGAAAAGGTTTCCTATCCCTTCAGACTGCAGTAGTAGAAGAGCTACTGCCATTCTTCAGACTGCATGGTCAAAGTGACATCTTGTGATCTGACGTTGAGTTGCTATATTTGTGTGGAATGACTTTGACCTGCAGTATGACATGTGAGCCATAAAGGCTAACAGTGGGCCATAAAGGCCATTGTGCTTATCATGCAAGTATATGTATCATGTATTTTATGTACTATACTGTATCATGGTGTATTATGTTTTGTGCCATGTATTTTGCATTTTACCTTTACATGCATTGTATTTTTTGTATGCCCATATCATGTGTATTTTATTTTTCCCATTGTGAATTGTACATGGTGTATTGCATTGATCTCAATGTGTAATCTTGACTACTTATCCTATGTGTATGTACTAATGCATTCATGTATATGTACATAGGCTGCTAGTGTAGGCATGCAGTGCATAGGGTTATGTCAGGAGAATTTCAGCTTGACTTTTACTATCTTGCTTAGACGATTTTTGTGCTCCTAGGACAAGTTGTATGACGAGTGTATAGCATGTATGTTTTATTGTCTAGCATCAGTTTCAGACTATGTACCAAGTTTCGTTTGGTCTTTTATATGTATAAGCTATGTACTTCTTTTGTATCCTAGTGAGTACTTGATTGTTTCATCAGTAAGTACTAATGAGCTTTTGAGCTTTTGCTTAGACATTGATTTAGCAAGGAATTTGTTAGAGCCTATTTTTTGGACTGATTTGTGGACTTGAGTTTTCTCAGGAGTTGTACTACTATTGTGTATGTACATATTATGTAGGCACATGTAGTATGCTTCTATTTTTCTGGACAAGATCCCAGAGTAATGGGATATGTTGTGTACTTAGCTATGTGCCTATGTACTTGTAGTATGTATATGTATTTGTAGTATATCTACATTTATGTAGTAGTATGTAGCATGAGCCTAGACGTTTACCCTGACTGTATAGGGGATAGTAGGAATAGTCGACGACTACCTTAGACGAAGGCTCTACCATCACCATCTGCTACACTTCAGGCAACGACTCCTGCAGCTCCACAAACTTCAGACTTCAAGACCTGACGACGACAGGCCCGGGATCGATCGTCGTGAGGGCACGACTTTCCCCTGGGAACCAAATGTAAAGTTCTGGACTCACGCCAGCGCGGCAGACGCATTTGCATACAGGGGTATGCAACGGACAATGCAAATCCAGTCCCTCAGACGCGCACGCGTCGCGCAAGAAATGCTGCTCACCCCTCCCGCTCAGTTATGTATCATATAAAAGGGGAGTGCAGGAGCAGATTCCTCAGTTCGACTCGACTTCTTGACGGCGCCTACTCGTCTCGTCAGCGTCCCTGCCAGCTGCCGCCATCATCTGGTCTGACGTACCACTTAACAGTATGAGGAGTAGGGCGAATGAGCCCCACGCCTAGTACTGTGAAGCGGGCTGACGTTCAGTACCCCAGTCAAGAGCTGCCCCGCCTTCGATCTCAGACGAAGACATCCTACTACCAGCCTTGTTTTATCGTTCGTATCTGCAATATGCTACTGTGTATGTACTTCAGTCATCAGTAAACTATGGGCTCTTTATAAGCTCTTGAGTTACGGCAATCAACGTATCTTCGATTCTTCCATCGTCGCCTTGCCCCGCTTCAGACCTCTAACCTACTCATCTACAGTCAGACCGTTGCTTGTATGTACGTAAGGTAGACTAATAACTGTGTACCTGTTGCTGCTTCCTTGTCGGTTTCTGGGACAGGGGTAGGCATACAGGAACGGGTAGACAGTTAGTAGCGATTCGTCATCCTGCTGTGACGCGGGGCGTTACAGTGGGTCGGATTCAGACGTGTGTGTCACGTCCGGAAGTGGCCCAGGCCAATCGGGGTAACTCGGTCCTGGTTGATAGTCCTGTCGCTCCCTGGGGTTGAATTCCAGTAGAGGCCGGTCGAGTTCAGACGAGTGGACGATCGCCTTTCCTTCAGACGGGGTGGTCAGCTGCTGCGGCAGGGGTCATCCCAATGTGGGCGAGGGTCAGCCGTCCGCAGATCAGTAGCGACTGGTCAGCCTGATCAGCTGATTCCGGCTTCTATGGTTGCAGGCCTCACCGCTACATCCTGTGGAGTACCGGAAACTCTAAAGACAATTTTTCTGCATGTTTAGAACGAAAAAAAAAAACAAGAAAAAAAAAACAAAAAAAACATCAAATTCTACATAGGATAGGCTACTGTTAATGAAAAAGTATTTGCGGCTTGTTCAGTTATGTTGAATAATCGAAAAAAAGTGTACATTTTTAGTACTTAAGGAATTTGGCGATTTCTCGACACAGAGGGCACGTAGACGCATGCGGTTTTTTTTATTTTCCAGGCGAGCTAAAGTTATCGAGAGATTTTTAACCGCTTTGAGCTACGTTGGCTAGATCCTGAGATAAATAATGCATGGGTCCCAGAAATATAATTTGTACTATAGTAGTCAGTGTGCATCTCTTAGAGGCGAAGATGTGGACTTCGCGCTGGCCAGACGAGTGGTCTTTCTTTACTTGTGCGCTCGAAAGTTGTCACCCTGTACTCTTCATTAGGCGCGCGAGCGAATGCTGACTTCAATGCTGTAGGTACTAGATGACTGTGAACGGTGATTTCTTTCAGATGTGGTGGTAGATTCACTTACGGATGCTTGTAATGAAGCAATAAGCAACAACAGTAGACCATGACCTTATTGACGGATGTACCGGTGAATTTGTCTGACGTGGTGGAAGTGCGAGGCAGTGGGCTGACTGAGGATGAAGGATGGGCCATCTTGGCGCAAGCTGCCAAACCGCTCAAAACGCTTACGCTGGATGGTACGTGCTACATCACGGCTCCTAGTTCCATGCCTTCTCATTTCATACAATACTGTAAATAGTCAGTGCACTGAGAAAATACGCTGTGCAGATTGTATTTTTAGTGTTCACAGAAAAGTAGTTTTTTCCACTACTTCACAAGTTGCGTATTCTCTCACTGAACGGACGATGTAATGTTTGGAGTGCACAGGGCACTGTGTCAGTGTGTGTAAGTCATCGTGTTTTTTGTGCTGTAGCCGGAGGTTCTGGCGTGGAGGACTGTTGTCTGTCCACGGAGACTGTGTTTCTGCTGTCGAGTGGAGCCTTGGACCTGAAGCCCATGCACAAGTCCGGCCTGGAAAATTCGCCTTGCTTGCCACCCGAATACGCCACCACACAAGACGACGAAGAGGAAGGAAACAACAACAACAACAACAACCAGCTAGGTGCACGAACGCGTGCCGAAGTGCTAGCGAAGGTACAATACGCATGAACGTCTAGCGTGTACATACTGTACATACCGTCAGTGTAGTGGAATTCTGTAGGCCGAGTACTGTTGTATTCCGTTGGATGGTGTGTGTTGTAGGCGTTTGTATATTCTCTGGGTGCTATCCTGTTGGACTCTGTCTCTCTGTCGAAGGCTGGACGGGAACTCCTTTCACTAATCAATCTCATGACTGTGAGGGATCCGGGAAGCCGCCCATCCTTGGACAGATTTGCTCAAGTCAGCAACTTTCATTACTATACGTACTATTACGTATAGGTTTTTCCACTTTACATTCTATCCAACCTAATGTTGAGTTTTTCTCTGTAGTTGACGGAAAAGGAAGTGCGTAGGAAAGGGCTGGATTGCGCTTTGCTCATCCGCGCTATGTACACCAGCATCATGGGAACTCAGGATGATGTAAGATTTGTTTTTCGTCGCTCCAATCCTCGCTTATTGCATGTGATGCCATTACCCCAGAGATTTCACGTGTACGGTTGTAGAATGAATACTTGCCCAACGGTGACAGCTCAGTGGAAGCTCTCTCCAACGACGACGATAGCAATAATAATTTGTCAGAAGAAGAAGCAGGAAAAGAAAGTGTCACTCCCTCTCCGCCTCCGCGGCAGCAGCAAGAACAAATAAGGAAGATGCAGTCTGAGCTTGTGTCTCCTGCGGCTGTGGATGCTTCTGAGCGAGAGCCGAGCAGGTTCAGTCTCGGAACTCCCCTCGGCAACAGCACAGAACTGGAGCAGCAGAATAACTGGGTGAGTTTTGATCCGGTGACACCGTCTACAATTCTGGGAGGAGACAGAGCAGCGGAGGCGAAGGAAAAGAGGCAGGACTCCTTCCTCAGCTCCTCCACTTCCACAGGAGAGGAGGTGACGTTGGATTTCTCGGCGACGGAAGGAGGAAGCGCCAGGCCAACAATCCAGTATGATCAGCTTGCGGAATCGGCGGAAAGCGCCAGATCGCGTGGCGCAGGGGAAGAAAGGGAGCTGGAAAACCCAAAACAGGTTCGAATCCTTCTTACGCACTAGTTGAGAAGCATGCACTACTTGTAGTCGATTTTGAAGCACACCGAAATAAATGGGGCCACTTTGCTGACACCCAGAATAGTAACTCAAGTAGTGCATAGCGTTCGTGCTTTCACGTTCAGTAGGTTGCCTTTACGTGTGTGATTGGAATGGTGGTACGTACATTATTGGAGAGTTGTAGGAGGAGCGGCCTAAAGAGGACAGCAGCCTGCTGGTTGGTCCATTCAAACCCGGCACATCTCTAACTCCGCAGCGGGATGAGATGGAAGCAGCTTCGGCGGCTTTTGACCGTATCATGCCGACTGGGGAGTCTACGGACTTCGCCCTCGCTCCGAAGGATCATGGTCGTTCAGCGGGCGATAGAGGACATCACAGTCTGGACTGTAACTTCTGTCCTTCTTCTGCACTGAGCGAGGGAGCCGAGGACGCAGCTTCCTCCTCTTCTCCCGCCTCTTCGGGCGGACGCGGCAAGAGATCTCTGCCGACTTTGGTCGGACACGGCGACGCCCTAGCCGCTGCGGTGATGTCAGAGGAGTTGGGGACGGAGCGACCTCTTGCGGAGACGAAGAAAGGCAGCAGTAAGAATCCGTTCGGCAGCTTCGAAGACCTGGCGCATCCGGAAAACCCGGCCAACGCAGCCGTCAGAACTCGCTTCGAGTCCTCCGCGCCCTCGGAGTACAGCGAAAGCAGCCGGAAACGAGGCGAATCATCGTCCGAGGAGCAGCCGCTGCCTCGATTTCATGGGGAAGACGAAGAGGAGAAAAACAACGATAACGAGATGCAGTCGAGTGGAAGAAGCGAGAAGAGGAAACGACAGGCTCCCTTGCCTCCTCCTCCTCAGCAGATGGAAGAGGTGAAGAAGAAAGAAGAGAAGCTGGCTGCTGCCAGGAAGAAGGAAGCGGCCGCTGTTGGGGCTGCCTTTAACCGCGAGGATTTCAAACGCATCTCTTCGATCCGTCGTCAGGCGGCCGCGTCGTCAAAACAAGAGCCGATGAAACCCAAACGACGCCAGGAACACAACGAACGAGCTGTTGGTACGTACTGTACGTAGGAATATTAGACAGCATGTACATGGACAGCCTAGTAGTGCAGGGTAATTCGGGCCACTCATCCTTCTCTCTTGTTGGGAATGAGTGGAAAATAGTGTTTGTCTGATCAGAATGATCCTTGCACAAGTCTCCTGGTAGCAGATGTGGTCCGAAATACCATGCACTATCCTAGATACCGTATAATGAGATGAGGGATTTCATGGAGAGTTCGCAGCAACTGGTCCAATGAATGAGAGTCCGAGTGGTGTATGTATGTAAGTGGCATACTGGTCAAAGTTGCTACGGTCTTTCCGTTTGTCTGCTCTTCCGCTACATGACAAGTAAAACGGGGGCGGCTCTATAGCCAGGCTAGTAGAGGACTATATAGGATGAATGAGGTACTCACGTTCCGTGCTGCTGCTGCTACTGCTATTGCCCTCTTTTGAGCTATAAAACAGTGGGCGCAGTGATTGCGCTGCTTGCATTTGATTTCTGCGGAATGCGTGAGTCTGCTCCAGCAGTGTATGTACTTGTTAGGGTATGTAGTCTAAGTACGTTCCGTGTACGTGTGCCTCTGTACATACGTGGCGATGTTGACTCACTTATCCTCTTTCCTTTGACTGCGGTAGGTAGGTATATAGAGTGTGTAGGTACATATAGGTAGGAATGCACATCTAAGGCAGGTATATGTACATAAGTGTGTGTACTAGGACGTTTTTAGGCGGAGCCAGATTATTTGCGGTCGGCATTCGACCGATTTTTTCTATTCGCAGTTTCCGAACTGACAGACTTTGGGGCGTAGCGAAGCGAAATTGAGCTGCTGTTTGCGCATTTTTCACCCTCGGCTGCTGAGATTTGTGAGGCGACTCTTTTTCTCTGCCCGGGTCGGTCATTTTGCTCACTCGGAAGGTGGCAAACACTTTGCATTTGCCTGAGTCGCTCTTCTTTTTGTTGATGATGAACAGAGTTCTTTTCTGCCACAGTGTGCACGTGTGAGTGAATGTACATACTGTACTTGCTTTTTCCGAGGAGGCTACTGAATCTGTGTGTGTGTGTGGTTGGCAGTGTTCCCTGTGCGCTCTTTCTCCTTCCTTTTGCGTTTGTTCTTTCAGCCTCTCTGATGTTGCTCGTAAAATGCGGATGAGATTTACTGGTGGTTCGCTCTGCTGCTGCAGACAGGAATCTGTCTGCTGTCCCATGCTCGAAATGACAAGTCTGTGACTGTAGTGTATACTGAAAGTGCTGGCGAGTTCTGGTTATTGGATCTGCGATTTCTGTTTTCGGCGCAACGGCGAAGAAAAGTGTTGGCGCAATAGAAAAGACTCCCTGCTTGTGAGAACTGGACTTTCCATCAGTGTTCTCTCGGTTTACACCTACTCATTCGCATGTAAAATTGGTAAAGTACAGGTTGTGATGTATTTACCGGTGCCTAGCCCCGTGCAAAAATAAAAGAGCATATCTTATGGGACAATTCCAATAGTAGATGTTCCAGTAGATGGGGTGCAGGGCTTCATTCAGTCATGACTTACCCCGCTCTGCGCAGGCCGAATTGAATATCTATCCATTGTAGAATATGGGACATTACATTGGAGGGGTTATGCATGGGACATTCTTATGCTGTTTACATCACATATGGGGCTATACATTGGTAAATACTACCAGGAGAAGTTTGTACTATAGTTATGTGCTATGCTTTTGTCCTTTGTAAGTTTTCTTGAACTTCGTGAGCCGGTTTCGAGGGGTGGGTGCGAATAAGACGAATATTTTCTCCAGGCTCTCATATTGGTGGCAGTTGGCACACTTTGCTTTATATCGCCGCTCCTATTTGACACATTCATTTTACATGGTTGGCAAATTCTGATAATGAGAATATTTGTTTGTCGCGTTTTGTCTGTGCGATGACCAGTTGGGATAATGAGAGCTCAACTCATAGGTTCCAGTGTGGCTATTTTCTTCTCATCAGGAGCTTGGAGTGTCCTCATTTGTTTGCTCTTCACGCTCCCATTGAAGGCGGCGAACGGAAATTGAAAGGCTTAGCAGTTCGTAGCAATTTGATAGACTTTGGATCAATGCGGCTTTACGAGTGCAGGAACCGTTTGTTATGCTAACGGCGTATGAAAAGCATTGTAGCACATACAGCTGTTCTTGAAGCTGCTCGTGTGATTCAGTCGATCAATTTATCTCACAATTTGTTTTCTCTTGTCTCTTCGTCCTTGGTAGGTATGTACACGCGTACGCCATGGTGTGTACTACGTACCTATGCTGCGAGTTTGAGGTGGGAGAAAGGCATGGCACTAGAGCTGTGTCTTTATTCTCTGTCATCAGTTCTGTCTCTCTGTTGTGGTGAGTGTGAGTGAAGTGTTGGCGTCGAGGGTGGTGTGAGGTCAACTCTGTCAACGGATTTTAGTCACGCCTATTCATCCGTTGGAATGCTGGCTGGGTCCGCGGGTTGGCTCGCATATTTCATTCGCACTAGATATGAATGTGCTATCTCTCTGTTTTGAGTGTGCTGTTGCCTCTTTTTCCACGGATTTAGTGTCGGGCTCGGGCGTTCTTCCAAATTTTGAAATCTAGCGTCGTGTATGACCAACAAAATTTGACTCAAGGTTATACGAGTGGTGACTTGCCCACGGGAGTAGACCCAGCAGAATTGAATAGTCCAAGAGGAGCAGCCCGTCCAAGAGGAGGGCAAACCAATCTATTCTAGCGGGCGCCAGGAAGCACAAGGTGCTCCGTTTTTTGTCTACATTTGTGGCACCGTCGGCTAAACTGTGCAGTCTACAAGATTTGGTTGTAGATGGGACACCACACCGTGGATAGGAAATGTCCCTCTTCGCGCATGTTTTCTTATCGTTCCGTAGTTCAGGTGTGTCGTCGACTATGTCCGGTGCAATATGTACGTATGTATGTTTGTACCTAACTTACACATCTGCGTGTGTGTGTGTGTGTAGCCACGCACGTAGTTGGCTGCCCACCATGCGTATGTATGTATGTACACGTCGCAGTTTGTGGTTGAGGTGGCGTGGTTGGCTAGTGCTACTGTGTGCGAAGTGCGAGAAGGAGTGGTGTCGTTTGGATTGAAGAGTGCGCCGTCGACGCTACAGCCATGATTGCAATGATGAGGGAGGCTGACGACGGTAGACAACCTTTCACCACTACTCTCTTCTTCTTCCTCGCCTTCGCCTTCCTCCTCCTCTTCGTTCAGTCTCGTCCTTGATTTACCTACACCATAGGCACCGAATACTACTACTTCGCTTGCAGTTCTATGTGTCCTGAAAAGTTTCACTACGAGTAGTACGAACCAAGGCGCGCAACGTTTGTTCGAACCCTGTAGTTGTATGCAGGTTTGGAAAAGGTGCGTAAAAATGTCCTTCCTCCTGAAGTGCAAGTATTCAACAGCTTGATGAGATGATGGCTTCTGTTTTGAAGAAAAGCGAAATATTTGTCATGGGTACATAGGTTGATGAATAGCTACCACTCGCTTCCTTGAGGCTATTGTGTAGAATATGAGCCGTTCACTGGTGCTGCAGCTATTTTTGCACTGGTCAAGTATAGTCTGTGCGAGATTCATTTACGAAGCTTGACACATATGCGCAGTCTTGTGGAAATTTCCTTTGCCTACACCCTTGCTTTATAATGAGTAAAATGAATTGCACCTTTGAGGATTTTTTGAAGCCCTAACGATATGCAGTGCGCGATTTTATGACTGAAAAAAAATTACTGTCTGTGCTGCTGAGTTGATGCTTTCGCCTACGCAAAATGTCAGCTGAAAGTCCAGGCTGTGGAATAGCGACCCTTGCCAACTTTACTGTCAGTTTTTTTTCCGAAAGATGAGGTGCTATGTGCAGAGATTTTTTCAGATACGCAGAAGAAAATTCAATTATGATATTCGGATTCTCCTGAAGTCTATAAAGCAGTGTTATGTTGAAGTGCCTTTTGGGTGGCTTATAAGAAGCTAGTTTAGTTGAGTGAGTGACAGTCTAGGTTGCAGCCTCTTCTTCGTTTGCTAATCCACCTTTTTCAAACGGAAGCTACTTCATCTGTTATGTCACTGTTCGATGGTTACGTGTTATTAGCGCGAGATAGTGACACCGTGACATCATACACGAGTAGCTCTGCCTAATTTTAGTTTGTTTTCTGTTACAGATGATGAATTTTATCCGATGGCACGATCCAGACTGCGGGACAGGCAGGAGAGCGCTTCCTCATCGACAGTAGGCAGTCATCGAACGGTGAGTAGCGTATGTACGCACTGCACTGTTCGCATTTTAGCTTTGATATCGAGATGGTGACTGTTGGTGTGGGCTACCGTGTTATTATTCTCATTGTAGGGGATGGGAGGTCCAGAATTTTTGGTCAAAAGTCGCCTGCCCAGTATTCGATTGAAAGCGCCAGCTAATAAGGTTAGCTCGGTCTGTCGCTGTGTCTTCTCTCCTTATACTAGTATAAATATAAAGTGGACACGTGCGAGCGGAAGAGAAAGAAGGGTGTTTGGTTGCAGAAATCGCGACTGTTGCGCCATCCGGAAGCGACGGCTGTGCAAGTGGTGCTGTTGTCGGGACAGAGGGTGGAAGTGGCGTGTCGTGCTGACTCCACTGCTGAGGATGTATTCCACTCTGTTGTATCGCATACAAATCTTACGGAGCATTACCTGTTCGGATTGACCATATTGAAAGGTACCGTACGGTTAACCAGCTCCGTAATGCGCTGGCCCGCAGGGCCCGTGGGTGGGTCACGTGGAACCGAATAATTTTCTCCTTTCCGTCGACGCTTCTATTCGGTTCCGGGGGTGACCTGCGGGTCAGTGCATTACGGAGCTGGTTAAGTGCGTACAGTCATTATCGTCACCATCTTCCGGTCTTCCAGCATTTCACCTACATTGAACCAACTTTGCTGTGCATTGAGCAGGATAAGGAAGGAGCCTGTTGTTGCTTTAGACGGTGAGCATTTCTTTCTGGAGCCAGAGCAGAAGCTGCACAAGTACGCTCCGCCGGGTTGGAAGCATGCCAAGCGCAACGCCGCTGCCAGAAACATCTACACGCTTTATCTCCGTCTCAAATACTACCCCAATACCATCGACTACATCAAGTATGCATGCACTGCTCGTACCGACAGCTACACCAACGTTCGTTATGAGTTTTATGGGCTGGGAGGATAAAAGTGATGGGGATGACGTGATTTCAGGACGGAGCATACGCAGCACGAGATGTATCTGCAGCTTCGTCGTGACGTGATCGACGAGCGACTGCAGACAGGCAGAGACGCTGCGTATCAACTGGCTGCTCTGGCTCTGCAGGCGGAGTACGGAGACCGAAAGAGAGAAGACATCGCATATTTCAACCCGGACCATTACTTGCCACATGTACAGTACACCAACCTCCACTGCTCATAGTTGTACAGTATATATGTTGTTTGACATTTAGGTACATACTCGGTACTCTTCTATATTGTAGAGACATTTGATGGAGGAGTTGGGTGGTGAGACGAGGATACGGAGTATTATGTCGGAATTGCACACGCAGTACGCGGGTATGATGACGCTGGAAGCTGAGACGGAATTTCTCAAGGTTCAATCCACTATATATACATGCATATTGTATGTAGTACTACAGTTTGGATCGGTTGATAGGAACGTATGTACGTACCGTGATATTCGTACGGGTGTGGTTCCTTGTTCGAGATGTGCCAAGCTCAACGGGAATACGGGATCCATTTTCATCGCCTGTATCGAACAAAGCCTTCCCAGAATTGGACGCCCACTCCCCTGGGCGACCCCGACACCGGTACGCCGCTCTGGATTGGCATCATGCCAAAAGGAATCATTCTCTTCGAGGAACAGGTAACCAGCCCCTTGCACGGACAAGTGTGCATGTACTGTTGCACGGAAGTCTGAGTGTTGTAGGGTGGAGAGCGGGTACCGATCAGTCAGCATCCGTGGCGTCTCACGGAATCGCTGCAGTTCAATCGCAAGCGCTTCGTGGTGGTGCCGAAGTTGCCGGACGACTCAGCCAACGAACGACCGCCGCCCAAGAAAGTCTTCTTCACTGACAACTATAAAAAGTAAGGGCCATTGTATGTGATAGTGCGGGAAAATTTGGGCCATCTGAAGGCTCATACGCCCTAGCTGAAAAGAAGACAAGACAGGAAGGTGGGGCCCAAGTTTACTCCTAGTGCGAATTAGCCCGCGCTAACCTAACTAAACGGAACTGATATTTCAGTTTGTTTGTGAAATCAAAATTTCTCGGGCGATTATTCAGATAGTAACAGGCTTGGGCGGCTGAGTATGACTCAGTTATTGTTTCTGTGCACATACATCCGTATTACAGTATCATTGTTGTGCTGTTTGTACTGCAGGAGCTCGTACTTTGTGCACTTTGCGGGGACTCAGCACCGGTTCGGCTTGAAGATGCGTACGTGGGCGGCGACGCTGGCTCGTTCTTCGCCCGGAAAGCGAACGGACAGCGGAGTCAGAAGCATGGAGCGTCGCGTTCCGCCCATCTCCGCTGGCAGCGCCAATCATTCCGGCTCGCTCAAAAGGTAATTGTCACACACAAAGCTCTGTCTATAGTTTATGCCTTTTGACACTAGTGGGCTACACACGTGGTGAGTAAACTCACGGGGAATTCCCCATAAGTATGCGATGAAGCATAGGGAGGCCAGTGAATTCACCGTGAGTTTACTCACCACGTCTGTAGCCCACTATTGTATGCAGTGGCTCTGTATACAAAAGGCAAGGTTACCGACAGCCGTTTCATTATCGGGCTTTCCGTGTAGTACTACTTTATACTGTACGTTCATAGCGGAAAATCTTTTTGACGAATTCCTGATTGTTTTAGCAACGATTCAGGGGTGGCTGATCAGGATGTATCGCGAGAGCAGTCACCGGACGACCAGTTGCCAATCACGACAGGGAAGGTGCCTCCGGTGGCCAGTGCGCGTCGTGCGCCCGGAGCTGCTAGAGGAGCTTCCAGCGGCTCCAGTAGCACTACCGGCGTCGTCCTCGAGATGTCCGTTGCATCGCATGATCGCGACTTCAACCTCACTAACGAATCCCCATCCAGTATGTACACCACCTGTACGAACGAACACTTACACATCTTGAACATCAAAGTCACGAGTTTGCTCAGGCTGCTCCCATGAAACCTTGAGCGACAAATTTGTCGTCTGCGGGTGAACTCATGACTTTGATATTCGGCTGGCTGTAACTGAAAAGGCTGGGGCTTCATAGGCTCAACTCATGGATAAAGGAGTAGAGTAGACAATAGCGCGCTACATACGTAGTGAGTAAACTCACGGGGAATTCCCCCATAAGTATATGATGAAGAATAGGGAGGCCGGTGAATTCACCGGGAGTTAGAAACTCACCACGTGTGAACACATGAGAAAAATTTTGCGCTTGGGAGCAAGTGAGACTGCTCTACACGAAAAATGAAACTCGAAGTTCAAACTCACCGTGAATTCACCGTGAGTTTACTCACCACGTGTTTAGCCCACTAAGTCACTCATGATAACTGTGGCGTTTCAGCGACCCTCGGCAACCGTTTGGACGCGGCTGCGGTGACGGATGAGCAAGTTCGAGCTGGTAGCCGGACGGGCAGTCTCAGCGACTACTCGGTGTTCACTGTGAATCTCACCAAGCATCCCACCTTCGGCCTGGGACTCACACTGGTGGACGGAGAGATCCAAGGACTGAAGGGCGTCTACGTGAAATCCCTGGCCGCGGACGGCCCGGCCGCTACGCAAGGACATCTAAAGATTGGTAGGCACGTTTTTTTCATGTCCTCTTGTTTAGAATCAGAGAATAGAAGTGCATAGGTGTATGTACATGCCAGTTACGTTGCTTTAGCTGACAAGTTGGTGGCCGTCAACGGTGTCAGTTTGGAGGGCAGGAACCGTCACGACGCCGTCAACCTCGTGCGGGAATCCGGCCGCAATGTGGAGATGGAAATTCTTCGGCTCAAACTCCTGCCCAACAGCTCGGAAGACGAGCAAGACGCTGCTCCTACTCCTTCGCCTCCCGCTGCTGCTGCTGCTCAGCTTCCGTCTCCTGTGACGGAGCCTAAAGAAGATGTAGGAAGAGGAGGACAGCTGACATCCACGCCGCTGCGTCCCTCCAACAAAGTCAAGCAGCGTACGCTGAGCGATATGAGCGGCAACGGCCTGCAGCACATAGTGCAACAGACGCCGCAGCTGCCTTCTCTCTCCAGTCAGGACATATTCGCTGCGTTGAAGAAGGAGCAGGCGGAGCGGAAGGAGGAGGAGCTGTCCTTTGGCATGAGCAAGAGTCGGACGATGCCGGTGGACGCGTCGCTGCTGGCGGCGCAGGATCGCCAAGTGCGACAGGAGATGCGGACGAGGTCGGAGCTGACCGGCGGCCATCGCTCCTCCAACTCCTCCAGGGAGAGCCTGGCCAGCGGCGAGTTCCGACCCTCGGTGGAGCGCGGACTGTCGCCGCTGAGGAACCGAGCGCGGCCTCCTTCGCGCGGGATGTACGGCGGACTGGAGTCGGACAGCGACAGCGAGGAGGAGAGGAAGCAGCAGCAGCAGCGCCAACCGAGTCCCGCCAGCAGGCTGGTGACGGCGGCCGTGGTGGAGCCGAGGAGACCTCTGGAGAGGGAGCAGGACCCGGTCTCCAGGCCCAGAGAGCCGTCCATTGGCCGAGACTGGGCGGAAGATATACGAATGGGGGACGCGGACGACGTGGACTTCTCCGATGACGAGGTGACTAATGTTATGCTGCTGTGGTTTTGGCTAATAGCAGTCGAGAAAGTGTTGAACGCTATTTATGTTGTGTGCAGGAGATGGAGGAAGTGACTGTGACGTTGGAGAAGAATGCCAACGGCGGTCTGGGCTTGAAGATCGCGGGCGGAAGTCGCGGACAGAAGCGCGTCTACGTGAAGGCGAAGTTGGCCGAGCCCGCTCTCTCCTGTCCTCTTATCAGAGTGTTCGACCGGCTCATCTCTGTACGTGCATGCATGCATGCATACGCCTCCTTCCAAAAGTCTAGTCTTCAGCATTGTTTGGCGTAGGCCTATGTACTGCTTTGCATGAAGAGTCGGCTGTTATAGGTGAATCATTTGGACGTGACGGACATGAACCACAAGGATGTGGTAGAGTTGCTCAAGTGTTCCACTTCTCCGGTCACTCTGGGTCTGCTACGACCGAAGGAAGCAGCAACTGGTGCTATGAATGGCAACGCTGCTCTTTTGAGCGAGGTACACAAACATGTTGCTTATTCCGTACACTGCGTACTGGAAAAGAACCGTGAGTTACTGTATGTGATGGGTGTGGTTGACTTTGCAGAGTGGTGAGCAGCAGAGTAAGGTTGATACGTTGACGGTGACACTGGAGAAGCCTCCGACTGGCTCACTGGGTTTGAGTCTGGCTCGTCCTGCCAAGGGTGAAGGCATCTACATTCGTGTCATCGCCAGTGACAGTGTAGCTGCTGAGAATGGACAGCTCAGGCTCGGAGACAGACTCTGGGAGGTACGGAGATATGTACGTGCATCTTGTGTGGGTGCTTGGTGCAGCGAATGTATTGTACATGTGGAATATTGCCGTTTGAGGAATAATGTTATGTATGTACATACGTACGGTACAAATAGTATGTAGATTGAAGCTGCTTTCTCTTCTTTTTCAGATCAACGGTGAGTCGGTGGCAAAGGCGAGTCCGATGGAAGTGGTGGAGAAGCTGAAGGCTGCCGAAGGTCGCGTACGCTTGGTTGTGAAACGGTAAGAAATCGTCTCACAAGATCGATCAGTTAAGTAATCGCTTGCTAGAGCCGAATGCAACTGTGCTCGATGGGTGTTTAGCGAATCTTCGTCACTTCTCAGCTAGTAACCGACGAGCTTTTGCTCCGTTCCGTACCTATTCCTTTTGACACTTTCTCTTGACCATGTTGTGAACAAGAACTGAGGACAAGTGACTTTAGAACTGTGATATTGATCTCCATCCTATCAGAACATATATTCCTAATTCGAAGTGCGTTACTTTAGCCAGCGTAAGTATGACTCCATCATACGCAATATAGTATGTGTATTGAAGCCGCCCACTCTGTGCTACTGTGAGATAATACGACATACCGTACACCTATCTATGCATGTGAGTGAATTAGCTGATTTACTGTATGGAAACTGGAATAACTGTAAATTAGAAAGATAGATATTATTACAACGCTCGCCCAGTGTTTTTGTTCCGTGGATCTGTCATCATTTACGTAATTTATGATGTGCTAAAAGTGCAAGGTGAAAGTAAGAATAAATCATAGGCTATATTTTGAGAGAAAGACGACATCAACAGCACCCTCAAACACAAAGTACGTTCAGTATGTATGTAGGCATACGTATGTACGTAGGTATCCAAGAATGTATCAAAGTCAACATAAGTAAAAGCTGGTGTATAATGTACAATTTGTCTCAATTCAATTTTGCATAATGCTTCAGCTAATTTGATAAACGTTCACTCCTCGTCCATCCAGAACGTTGAGCAGTCCTTTACTCTGTACGTAGTCCAGTTGGTACACATCACTGCTGGCAGCTCTCACTTTACCCAATGTTCGTCCAGTTGCGCTGTCCCACAGCTGAACGACAGAGTCGCTGTAATTGAAGACGGCGGCCAGACAGGCAGAGGTGGAGTGGGGATGCGGCATGAGCACGTTCTTGGTCAGGTGAGGTTGATCAGTGCCAGTAGCAAAGGATTCTATGGAGTGAAGACGAAATTGTGTGGTTCCAGGCTCTCCGTCCACAGTAGAAGGCACGGGTTCGCAAGCCAACCGACAAAACTACAACGAGACAAAGTACCGTGTACACGTTTACCGTGTAAGAGACTGGTTGCTCGTGTAAGGGCCAAATAGTAGACTGACTTCATGGTGGTCAGTACTTGAAGCCTACCTGATGGGTCACATGCGGCTCCTGCTGTTTGGGTCGCGCTGACAGCAGCATATGCCGCGTTGCGTCATCGTAACACATGGAAGTGAGATTGCCGTGAAAGAGCAGATCGTGAGCAACAAATTCCTGACTGCCTTTGGCTTCGTAGAAAACACACCAATTGCTGCCACCAGCCAACAAGCCAGAAACACTGGAAACAAACACGTAGTATTATATGGGGTAAACCCGGTCGATTTTATTGACCGTCAGTACAAGGTAGGTAGTCGGGTTTACCCCTTACAAAAACCCAGTGTTATTCAAGCATGAACCTGTTAGCCCCTGTAGGGCTGTCGATCCACTGCAAGTAGTGAACGGCGGCTCCGGTGGGACCGCGTGGCAGATCGCGCACTGCCTGGCTTTCACATCCCGCTGACGTCACCATTCGCGTATCGAACATGCGAATGCGTCCACCCAGCATTCCACAAAAGACGTAATAAGGAGCGCCGCCTCGCCAACAGCAGGATATAGGCGCCTTCTCTTGTGCGTAGCTATCAAAATACGGGCACAACAACTTAGGCAAGAATTACGTACATAGGAAAAATTAGAAAAAATCTGTATCTGTACCTGTGCATAACTGAGCAGTTGTAGACTGAGCTAAGTTTGAGCTGTTTGTCCGCAGAGGCAGAGAGAAGCATGCCATCTTCTGCAGGGCTGAACTTCATGTCACGAATTGTGGACCCGTGCAGTGGCATGCTACCGGCTACCCGTAAATTGAGTAGGTCAATCTAAAGCAGTAAGCTTCAGTTACTAAGCAGGGTAAGGCTCCCTGATTTCGCTAACAACAGTGAGCTACGCATGTGGTGAGTAAACTTACGGTGAGTTCACCATTTTATGTATCTGTTCTGCTGAAGCACAGGAAGGAACAACGATCCAATTCACCGTCAGTAAGTTGCAATTCAATAATACCGTGCAAACGTACGAGAAATATTGCGCGTGTGTAAACACCTTAGAAAGCTCGAATCTCAGGACTCGAAGTTCAAGACAAACTCACAGTGTGTTCACTCACCACGTGTGCAGCGCATCTTTATAGTAGTCTGTCCAGTCCACCCTGAGTTCACTGTGGAATTTTGCACGTGGTGTGAAAAATAGGCAAACAAACAATGACTCTTGCGCCCATGGCTCTCAAGTACTCCCTTTCCTATCGAGTAGTATGCACATGCACGAGCTACGTTCCAGCAACTTTCTCTTTGGTTAGACTATAGTGTGCGCGTACCCTTTTGACTCCATGCCCGTTGAAAGCCGCATTTCCTGTACTGATCATGTAGGAAGCCAGCACAGCGTTGAGAGATTCCGAATGGGCCATGGAGCGACTCCCGCCTTGCGAACACAGATCCACACGGGATTTCAGCTGCATGCCCACTGGAATAGCGACAGCACCGCCGCCCCGCGGAGGAAAAGGGAAACGAGCGCCGAGGACGGGCCGACGCCGTGGCGGAGGGGATTCGCCGCTCGCAGAGAAGACCGCGGGATCAAATCCTACCAGTTGTGTCGCTCCAATATGCTCTTGAGTATTACTGATAACGTATGACGCATCAGATCCACAGCTATAAAACATCACAAGTCAAACACTCATATATGTACAATCACAGATCAATATGAACGGTAGCACAAATAAATATTTTGCTGGGTAAGAGAGAATGTACAAGCGTATGCTGTGTTGACGTACCATAGTTCCGTACACGATCATGAACATCTTTATTTCTGGATTAGCAACATTCAATATTAGGACCGAAGTCCATACGACTAGCGGACTATGCAAATTTGTAGCGAAAATATGAAGACCTTCACACAGTTTGTAAAAAATTTACGCGTTGCGCCAGATTTGGCGACCACTTGGTCGTTTCCCCAGCTATACCTGGCAAGTCTCGTTTCCAACCGGCGTATCTTGGATATCTGTTCGTTGTTTCTCTGCCTTTCTGCCTCCAACTGCACTTCAATCTGGCGCTTTTGTGCCATGGCTGCATCCTTCTGTCTCCTGGCTTCCTCCAATTCTGTCGTATCCATCACCTTCAACAGAAATCGAGAAGTCAATCAATCAGCCAGAGCTAGGGTAAGAATGCATGACAGGTAAAGAGAGAGCTGTAGTTTGCTACAATGAGCATACTTTGATTTTCGTAGCATACACCGGCCGTATATCTTTGGTGCTGAATTTCTTCCGACATTGAGGACAGCGAGCGTGCTGCTTTTTCTTGGTGCATTTCACAATACTCACTGCACACTCGTGACAGAAGAGATGGCCGCAAGGCAGAGACACCACGCGATTGCATCCACTGCTCGTGTAGCTCTCAAAGCATATCGGACAGTGCTGCAAACAGACAACGCATACCAACGTACTCACGTCACGTAAGGTACTATGGGGTAAACCCGGCCATGGGAAAGTCCGGGGAACCTTAGTTTCAGGGCTGCATACCTCAAGCAACCAATGGACCGATTCCTATTACATCAATCGATTCCTTGAACCTCCTCTTTCAAATGAGCTATTTGATTGATTCATCAATTGCTGAAAGAGCAAGTTCAAAGAAGCATAGGTGGCCGGGTTGACCTCGCAGTACTCTATACATACTTTACCATACTACGTACAGTATATACATACTGTATGTACGTACATAATACTGTGCGGCAGCAGTGTGTACGTACGTACGTACGTACATACAAACAGTAGCGACACAAGTGCACTACTACACAGAGAAGCGGGTAGCCTAATACCGTTCCAGCGTCTTCTTCATCCGTCGAATTGAGGTTGGGCGATTTCTTTGGCGAGGAAGCTGACGAAGTCGTCGGCTTCTCTTCTTCCTCATTCTCCTCCTCCTCTTCCTCACCTTCGCTCACCATTACTACGGGCACGGGAGCCTCTTCTGGTTGGACCACCGCCATCCTTCAATTCAAATTCGCATATCGCATTTGCTTGCTCGTTATATTTTTTTCGTGTGAGTGCAGGGGCGTCTAAAGTATCGCGATGGCGTATTTTACATACTCCAGGACGATTATCTAAAACCACGCCATTCGACGATTACTCCCACCATTCTTCACGCCCAACGTGTTGAAACAAAGGAAACAGAGCACAAAACGCTACAATTATGGATGAAACATGAGATACACCGATTCTTTTGCTTGTAGCCGTCGTTTGCAATAGTATTAGACTTCAGTTATCCTGATTCCAGCACCATACTACAAGTGTTTACATATAGGAGTTCAGAAATAGGCAGGAAAAACCAGCAAATTGGAAAATTTATATACGCAGAAAAAATTATAGATTGGCACAAAGGAAACTGAAGGAATCTTCATCTCCATCTCCATTTTTTTCAAATCCCCATCTCCATGTCCATCCCCAACCATCTCCAACTATTTCCACCATCTCCATCACCATCAATCTCCATCTTCATCAAAGCTTCTCCATTGCCATCAAATCTCCATCATCTCAATTTATTTCCACCATCTCCATTATCATAAAATCTCCATCCATCTCATTCTCCATCTTCATCAATACGCCATCGCGATACTTTAGACGCCCCTGGTGAGTGTGACGTGTGACTACTTTATTACAACAAGAAACGCCGACAATATTCTTTTGCACGAAATGCAAAATTTGCTCAAAAATTGAATGCAGTCAAAAACTGCGGCGTTTAGTGATTGCGGAAAAGAAAATATCGATTTTTGTTCGATTTCATCGATTTTTGCTAATTTTCCATTATTTATCGTGATTTTCGTGGTGATAATGCTTGCTAAACAGCAGGCAAAAGACGCGGCTTCTGATAAAGGCAAATTTGCCGCAACTTTTCAGCCTGTGGACGCGGAAATCGGTGAGAAATCCAGTCACGGCTCCGCCTCATCGCAACGCACTGTCTCCTCTTCCACACCTGAATCAAGCAAGAAGGCGAAAGACGCGGATGAGAACGGCATTGTCTCTTCCACCACTGCGGAATTTCAAGGCGTCTTTGAGCCTGTGCCAGGAAGGCATCGCACCAGAAGTATGCCGTCTTATTTTGCATTCCTCTTCATCACCGGTGTCGTTATGTATGTACAGTGTACGTGTACGTAGTACGTACATACAATGCCAATATGTTTCGTATGTATGTAACCTTATCGCCGTATCGCTTTTTCCTGCGCGAACAGTGATGCCTGCATATGCAGCCGCAGCTTAGCGTCTTATGCCGCGTTCAGATTAGAGACGTACGTCCGAAGTACAAGCATCCGGACAGCCGCGGACTTTTTCATGTCGGACGTATAGTCAGTGGGACGATCAAGACCGTGCTTGACAATTTTGCCGCTCCCGTGGCATTTTAGCAAATCTGGCATTTCTATACAAGAATAGCAACCGGCTTTTCGACCCTTTTTCAAACACTCTTGCTATTCTTGTATAGAAATGCCAGATTTACTAAGATTGCCACGGGAGCGCGAAAATTGTCAAGCACGGTCTTGATCGTCCCGGTGACTATACGGCTCTAATATGAATGCGACATTACACCCACCAAATACCAGTATAAGTGTGCAAATGCTTGATTTACTTAGATCTGCCTGTTATGTGTGAATTTATCTCTGCTTTGCCGTATAAGGTAGAAGCCAACTGTGTTCTGCCATGTTGCTATGGGCGTGCGTTCATACTCGTAAGAAAGTCGAAGTATACCTAAATTGTTCGGTTTCATTTCAGGATCTCCAGGTACACCTACGAAAGATGAACGCGATCAAAATGATGAGGCAGAATCTCCCGAGCGGAAAGCCGCAACCGCATTCACGTCCATTGCCAGTTCGGCCGCTTTGGAGAAAGATGGCGGCGGCCATGTTACAGCGGAGAAAGGTCCAACTAACATTCAATCGAGCAGCTCGCAACTGCCTGCTGCTCAACAAAAGCAACAGGAAGCGGCTATTGCCAGTCGGCAGAAATTTCGCATTACGAATCTCATCCTGCCTGACGCTTTCGACCATTCTGCCATTCGACAAATCATGGCTTGGGCACAAAATTACCACCTTTGGGCTGAGAGGGCGCCTGGGGCACAGAACAAGGACACAAAGAGAGGGTAAAGGGGGCGGGTTGAAGAGGAAGAGAAAAACCGTGGTTGTGTTCCTGCAGGGGAAGGTCCATTGTAATGTCGAATTGCATTTTAGAGGGATCAGTCTTACTTTTGAGACGGAAGCAGACGCGAAACGGGCTTACGATACGGTGAAGTATGAGGAGTTGGCTGGAAATCGACTCAAGTTCCAAGCGCCCAAAAATCTCAGTACATAAACTTCTTCTGCTCTTTGCATACATACAGTGCTTGAGTGTATATGGACTATGGACGTCTGCGTGTATGTATGGTATGAGTATGAGTACGCTTTCTTTCAGCATCTCCGTCCCCTACGGGTCAAGAATCCGGCTCGAATAAGCCATTGGAGGTTGTCTCATTGTCTTCCACTTCGGAGCAGGAGATTGAACACATATTGGAGGAAGTTATGAAAAGTAAGTGGATGACTTGACTTGGCCTTCCGATGTGTACTGTACATGTTCCACCACTGATTGCAGATGATCCTGATTACACGATGAAGCTGCACATTAGTCAGTTGCTTCCAAGTACGCAAGAAGATCTCATTTATGCCCTTTTCGACAAGGAAACGCTCAAATCAGTGCAGCTGATGTTAGATCCGAGAAAACATGACGGGTATGTTTGCAGCCTCTCAGCTTTGACCATGCAGCTTTGTTTGCTCAACGGCGCTTTTACAGTACGTACGTACGTACATGCATGCATGCATACACACATGCATACAGGGTGTCTCACGTTGTAGACCTCCGTACTTAACGATCCAACCTTAACTTCCGTATAAGATATCAAGCTGAAATTTGTCTTCATACATACTTACATGCATGTGACCATTCATACATATAAGCAAAGGGATAGGAGGAAGCGTGGAAGCTGTATTGCAGGAGTAAAGTGGCAGTGTTGACGTTTCTGACGGAGGAGTTAGCGAGAGATGCCAAGAAAGAATACGACGGCTTCAGCGTAGATGACGGTGATGTGTCGCGACCTATTCAGATTCTGTCCTACTTAGATCATCTGAGATCGGAAGAGCGAAGGAAACGATACGGTACGTATGTACATAAGCAACGAGCATAAAGAAAGTTCGTGCTTTTTGTTGCTGGGCAATGTAACGCGAAAACAAATCTGTCGTTGTTTGTTTACCATAAAAAGCTTTTTTACTATTAAAAATAGGACAGATTTGTTGGCACGTTACAAGCATGAAGCGATCCATGGATTACAACTTTATCTATTGTCCACTGCGAGTTCAATATGATTACAGGCGCCCCTGTTCGTAAACCACGTCCTGCCTCTTCTCATGCAACGAGCGAGGTGTCCGAGTCTCGTCGGATGCGCGAACAGCAGCCTACGGCCGCAGAGCAGGACCAGCCCGCGGAGCAGGCTGCACGTCCGTCGAAAGCCGCTAGTCTTTGGACCGAGCAGATTGAGTCGGCGAAACAGTCTACTACTCCAGCCCAACAGACTCAACAGAAGGCGAAAAGCGCTGAAGAGATGCCTCTTGAGCGGTTGAAGGAAACCATTCAAAAGGTGGGCGAGAGCAACAGTTTCCATACGTTAGTCGCTGCACAATGATGTATATCCATGCAGTGTTGTAAAGTTCCAGGGATCTGTTGTGACCAAATCTTGTGATGATCCGTCGGCGAGAGTTGTTTTTTCGGCGTTTGCCCGTGCTGCGGAAAATGGAACCTCATTCACGGATGTTTTCTCCGCGTTTCGTGTGTGCCTACTCTGTGGAAGTGCATGTTATTGCACGGGCAAAGATCCAAAGACCACTCTCGCTGGACGGACTATGGCTAACCTGTTTCCTGAGCGGCGGCGCGAGATATCGGGCGGTGGCATAGACGGACTGTAAATTGTAATTTCTTAAGACGGGCAGGCAGTAGTCTCTATGCCATGCGCCGTCGCGGCATAAAACAGAAGCACCGTGCCGCCGCTCAACAAGCAGACTGTCGGTTGAACATGTGCTTACTTAGTACAGGTAGTGGCTGAGGAGCGGCTGAACTGGGCAGAGTTGAGTACGACGCAGGATCTGTGGAGTCTGTTGGACAAGACGCAGGAGCGAGTGGGCTGGGTGCCTAACGACACACTGAAAGCAGCTATGCTTCGCGTACTCGAAGAGGATCTGGCATCCTGCCAAGCCGACTGGATGCACAGACATCTGGAACAGCTGATCAGGTGTGCATGTCATTGAATACTTACCCTTACCTAGTGTCATGTGTGATGTATGTGGTATGGGATGTATGACAGATCATGCTTCAGCTTTGGGGTGTATACTATTTATGATGTATGAAACGAACACGATGCTTTCATGTGCGCATGTTGGCTTGTAGGACGTGGAAGAAGGAAGCTCACAAAGAAACTCGATCCGACGCGTCCAAACGTGCATTTGAGCTGCGTGCTCCCACATATGAGCCCGAACCGCCTACGAAGAAAAAGAAGTACAAGACTGAGGAGCGAAAGAGGCAGGTGATAGGGCTAATGGGCGTAGGCGCACTATTGAACGCAGCCAGAGAGGAAGAAGAACAAGCGAAAGTGGAGGAAGAAAACGAGGAGGGGGAGAAGAAAAGGAAGAAGAGGAGGGGAGGAAGGAGTTCCTCACTCTCTAATACTGAGGAAAGAAAAGCGACAACTAGAGAGAAGAGGAAGAAAAAGAAGAAGAAAGAGGTAAGGATATGGCGTGAAAGTTGTCAAAGAAATGACAGGGAAGCTAACTTAGCTGTCTTGGCTAGCTGTCATGATCAAAAGGAGAAATTGTGTGACTGAAGTCCGGGTGTGTAGTCAAATGGTTAAGGCGCTTGCCTGGAACGCGGGAGGTCCAGGGTTCGATTCCCTGGCACATCTGGCAGATTTTCCTTCTCGATTACGTTGCATCCATCCACTGCCTACCTACTGTATGTACTTGGCCCGATTTCGCTTATGCCAAGTTAGATCGCTTTGTTCTCGTTCCCTTGTATGCAAGGGCAGTCCTAGCTGCAGCACATTACCAATCGCGCGTATGTAATCGTCATGTGTTGCGCTGGATAATACAGTACATGATGAAGGGTTGTAGCTGGAGGAGGGTGAGATGGCGAGTAGCTCGGAAGAGGAAGGAGGCGGGGAAGAGGAGGAGAGCGGAGAGGAGGAAGGAACGGTCGTCTCGTCCGTGTCGGCGACCGGCGGCGCCAAATCCTCCAGCGGCGGCGGAAGCAGCCAGAGCAGCTCCAGCGAAGCAGACTCCGACACCAGCGACACCGAACGGAAAAAGAAGAAATCAGGCTCAAACTCGCGCAGAAAACGGTACCGATGCTCTGTCCACTGAGAGAATGCGGAGATTTACAAAGTCGTCGCGGAAAATTGTTTTGCGTGAAATGCTCGGACCATGCTGTTTTTTGCAAAAAAACCCCTCTGATACTTCGGAAATCTTCACATTCTCTCAGTGGCCCGCCACAGACGTGAACTCCGAATTCGCTCCGAATTCGGAGCCCTGACTATGCTTCAACATGTAAATCCTCCGAGTTTGCTCCGAACTCGCTCCGTTTTTCCAAACGTCCGTGTGAACTGCCAAGTTTCAAACTCGGAGACGTGTGAACCACCGAGTTTCCTCCGAATTCGGAGCCTTCTCGAAGCCATCTCGGAGCCTTCTCGGAGGAATCTCGGAGCGAAAAAGTTGGAAACAGAGCAGTAATTTACGATGCGGCGCGTATGGCATAATCATAATAGACCGCACAGAACCTGCAGTGCAATGTACGCAAGCATAATATGAGGAGAGAGAGAAGTCATCGCAGGTCTCTCCTTTGTTCAAGGAACAGCAAGCAGCAGGCGAACGCAACAAACACAGTATATCATTATCATTGCGCTGCGCTGTCCGCTCTCTTCTCGCTCCTTTTCCCGTTCCCGAAGACAGAGAGAGGGAGCGCTGCGCTTGTTGTTTCATTTGTGTGTGGCGTGTTGGCTATCAGCGGACAGCGCGCGGCGCGGGCAAGTTGCATGCTTTCTCTTTCTCCGTGTGTGGAACGAAGCGCGCCGTGTTTTATTGCTGCAAAAAATATTACGTGTGAACGACCGAAAAAACTCGCCGAGTTTGTACGGAGGGAAAATGATTACGTGTGAACAGCCGAATTAGGCTCCGAATTCGCTGCGAATTCGGAGAGATCTCGGAGCGAACTCGCTCGGAGCAAACTCGGAGCACGTCTGTGGCGGGCCAGTGGGACCGACGTTACGATAGTAGTGGCGTTGGGTTTGATATTAGGAGCTAGGTTTGTCCCTTGGTAGGTGCGGGAGGACAGTTTCTTCTTGTCGGTCAGACTGTGCAGGTAGGCATGGTACGTATGAGAGATTGTTGTGTAGGAAGGAGAAGCGGAAGCGTGAAATGGAGAAGCGTGTGCGGATGGAGAAGCGTCGTATTCGAAAGGAGAAGCAGACGCAGTCGATGCTGTCCGATTTCACCAAGGTGATGTCAGCTGCTCAGACTGGGGGAGGCGGAGGCGGAGGAGGGATGAATCCGGCGATGATGACGCAGATGATGGGCATGTTCCAGAGCATGTTCGCTACCCGCATGCAGATGCTCAAGCAACTGCCCCCTGACAAACAGCAGCAGACCATGCAGAAGGTTCAGGCCGCATTTCAGCAGGTACGAACTATCGTGTAGAGTGCATACAGTGATGAGTGTAGCCGTTTTACTGAGAGGAGGCAGAATATTTCCATAGATTGATTGTAGCAAAAAAATGTTGATGACCATGTCCAAGCGTACAACGCGAAAAATTGTTGCGCGACTTCAAAAATCTCAGTGTTTTCTCAGTGAACCATACACACAACAGCATTCACAGTGTTCGTCTTTTGAATGCAATACTCTGAGCAGGCAGTACAGTACTACTCAGACGTCGGCCTGGCCTGGGGTCATTTGTTTGGAATATGTTTTTGGAAATTCTGGGGTATGGTGAAAATAAATTTCCCTGTAAGCGCCTACCTAGGTATGCTACGGACCCACTTCCTCTGCTCCAACATTACCCCACTCTACAACACACCCAACCTTCAAATATATACTCTTAGATACTGTTTCAGTTTCAACAGCAGTATCAAGGCCAAGCGACCCGAATGATGACACCGACCACTCAGCAAGGGCAGACGCCTCATGAGTGGACTCAGCAGCAGACTGTCACAACTTCCTACTCTGCTCCGCCTACTCACTACTTCCCACAGCAGCCGCCTGCCGCTGGTAAGCAATCACCTATGTACCACCTTTCTAAGTAAAGTCCTCCATGTTGCGTTTGCTAGAAATCTAATGCTCTTTATTTGCAGCCCTGCCTCCTCAGCATCATTACACTGTGCCACCGCCGACTGTTGGGGCAATGAGAGGGCCTCCTCCCGGGGGTATGGCATATCCCCCTCCGACTGGAGTCATCCCACAACAGCAACAGCGACCACCAGCCTACTATGCTCCGCCACCTCATGCTAGATAGAAAACGGCACGTGCGAGTTACTATTTCCACTTGCATCTTATCTCCAGGAGACACACTGGATTGCTTCTGAAGGAAGACGTGTCTATACAGCACTGTTGTATGTACAGTACAGTGACTACGGTTTGTGTATTTCCTTATCATAATAATAGCCGCGTTTGCAACGAGGTTATCTTGCTTGGTACTAACGTTTAACGAACGGCTAAGGGAGCTACTCTACGGTTTGCACTCATTTCTACATGCTGCTATCAAGCTATTCTTGACGCTTTACCACTTTTAACCAGCTCCATACCCCACCCCACCCCGCCCCCAACAAAAACAAAACCAAACCCCCCATTTCTAACCCATGCATGCTATCAAGCTAGTCTCCAATCGCCTTGAAATGTCGTTCCAGCGCTTGAATGATACCACTTTCTCCATTTTATCGGCGCTCCCTCCCCCCTCCGGGCGCCCCGCGCGCCCCCCGGCGGGCGCCCTTAACTTCCGTTCCACTGTAATACCTGCTGTCTGCTACATGTGTGGATGGATGTTTACTTTGGATATATGGTGGATATTTACTGTATTTATCAGTATTTGTACGGTGTACCTATTCTTCAAATGTATTACTGCATTACGTATTGTAAGCCTTCTGTACGTATGTTCGGATGGACTCGTTGCTTCTTGATTTTTTCATAATTTGCTTGATAAGCGTGTAACTGTCGTTATTGATTCTCACTTGTAAGACGAAAATGTTCTATCTTCTGTGTTTGCCAATCAACTGTTTCGTTTGTTCGCGTAAGTAGAAATATTTCTTGTCTTGGTGTCTGCTAGTGAATCCACTTGGCATTGTCCAAGGTTGCCCTACATCATCGGTGTATTGTAGTTAGATAGGTGCATATGCATCCCTCCCATGCTGATTTTATTTTTGATAGCAGCAGGTACCGTATTCAGCAACATGGCTCTTTTCTTATCTTGGCTGCTACTGTACATCGGCTACCTTCTCATTGGAGGAGTTTTGGCTGGAGACAGCGTCTTTTGGACTAACGACAAGTACGTAAGTTTGGGTGGGTTTCCTAAACCGTACAAGTGTGGTCTTTAGGACGTCGTACGTAATGTTACTTTACCGTTAGATCGTAATGCTTGCAGTTTTTGCGTTTTGTTGTAGACAATTGCAACTGCGAAGTCTACCGGATATGTTAGTTGAGAGAAGCGTGGCTCATCCTATAATCCTCTTTCTATTAGATGACGCCGTAAGACCATCATTCAAATATGTTTCTTGCGTACCATGTTTGTTTGTACGATGTGCCTACATACGCAAGATGTACTTTGTTTGTTTGTTTTCAGTTTGAACTGTCCGATTTCTCTCGAATGGCGAACGTGTACGCTGAGAATCCTGTTCCGCTTATTCCACACCTAACGGTAAGTCAGCTAGAGTACTATAGCTGCCTTTACACGTTTTTCCACTGCGTTTTGTTTGTATAGAAATGGATAGCGGCGAGTAAGGGCGGCTACTCTGGTGAATGGGGAATCGGTGATACAGTGAGAGATAACCTGGATACCCTGCCAGAAAAGGAAGTGCTCTACTACGATGCAGACAAGGACAATGAGGAGCTGGATGTGGCGAGTTTGATCGTTGTTCAAGCCAAGGATCTCAAGACCATTGGTAGGTTGGGATGGTGGTGCACACACTGTAGATTTGTATTACCTCACCACATGTCACAAGCTATAGGCATGTGTACTCGTTTTTGTATACTGTTTTAGATGGACAAGCGGAAGCAGTGCTGGGTCGTATGCAGCACAGGAAGTTCCGAGCGCTCCTTGCTGGGGCTACTGGAGTGCCGGCGGTATACATACATACACATAATACAGTATACTGGCTTATCTAACCTATGGTGCATTGCTGTTCTTACTAAAGTCTATCTTGGCGGTATGTTGTGTTGGCAGCGAAAGCGAGTGAAGCGTGACACGGAGGAGAGTGTGACAGGCGGCACTGTGATCAACGAGACCGAGTGTCTGCTCTACCTGCGCGAAGTCTGGGTGACTGTGCAGCGGAGCAGCGGCGACAACACACTGGTCCACGTGAAAATCAACAGCACGGCCGACACAGCGGAAGCCAAGTGCAACAACATCACCGAGACCTGTGAAGCACAGGAAACCTGCAATTCCACGTATGTAATGAGGCCATCTACGGTTGCTCTTGACATCGTAGGCTAGCTAGTCCCGTCTATAGTCTGGCCAATAGCAGTTGGCACCTGGACTCAAGGCGAGTTGCGTAGTTTGCATGTACTTCTGCTAAATAGGAGTACACGAAGCGTGGACAGAAATCCGCATTAGTAAATCTATTTTACGCAATGCGCCTTGAGTTCAGGTGCCAACTGCTATTGGCCAGACTATAGCTATGTATGGACTTGGTGGCCGATGTCCCAAATCGGTTTTGCGTGAAATATTCTCATTCACGCAATAATTTCCTGCAAGATTGGCGATTTCAGTCTTTTCAACTCGTTCATTTAGCGATTTGGTACATCTGTAACCTAGTAAGGAGCTAGCACATTATTACATGTGTACGTGACGTATGTTGAGATGGAACTACTGTTATAGGTTTACCCTTGAATTTTCTGGCTCCTGGACTGAAGAAGATGTGACGGTTACCCAGCTGAATTTGGAGTAAGTTAAGTTTTGCTGTTCCCCTTTCACGCATATTGGTTGCAGGATTGCAGCCTATCATCATGCGCGTGACTGACTCCTCATGTCTAGATTATTGATGAAGGCGCATCAGGACGCGTTTTGGTACCTGACGAATGTGACGGTGACGCGTCTTGATATCGAAATAGACGGTTCTTCCGAATACAGCGTCTCATCTCGCACGGACACCGGCGTCAACCATCTCGGCATTTGGTCCGGCGTCAAAATGGCCTACGCTTGCTGGCAGACACCCACTGCATACATCAAGAATATCACCCAGTCAACCTCGCTATCCGAAACTAGAATTGGCGTGTCATTCAACAAATTTGAGGTACTACGTATGTACATACATACTTGCAGCAGGCTACACACGTAGGGACATGTAGGGCACGTAGGAGTCGATGAAATTAATACGTAGTACACTGATACTAGATGGATACCGTAATTACAGTAGTACTGTAGAGCGCGCATACTGCTTCAGGTGCAGCCGTTCAACGTTGAGGATAGGAAGTTCACGGATATGGTGGACGATTGCGTGGGCTTTTTCTCGGTGGGAATATGGATGGGCATTTTCACATGCGCCATTCTCGTACTCATTCTACTATTTGGGCTGTCTATGATCGCTAATCTGAAGACCGTAGACAGATTCGACGATCCGAAGGGAAAACCGCTCCTTATCAACACAAAGGAATAGTTTAGCAGAAACTGGACCGTTTCAAGCACATTTAGTACTACTTTAGTACTGGCTCGCTTGCATTCCACGTTGTAAACTTGTACGTTGCGCTACGGATCGCTACATAACACACGCTACAGTAGGTACATGGACTTATGTTTATGTATTCGTTTCATAGCCGACTTTATTGCGCATCTGTGAAGTGACTGTGATGTGTGCCGCCATTCCAGTACTTGTGAAATAATGCTTTGTGGTTTGTTATTTCATAGAAATTAGAACGGTGCCGTTCGATTCAAGACTGCACGTTTGCGTAATCCTGTTTCTTATCATCATCAAGCTCTTCGCCTTCCGCAAATCCCTCATCTTCATCATCTTCCGGCTTGTCGTACAAATTCCAAGCGTGATGATACACGGGCTGCGGATTATCAAAGTCGCTTTCGCGATAGAGCACCTGTTTCAGATACAGTCCGCCAGACGGCGCCAGTTTCAGTCGGTATCTGTCCCAACTGTCTCGTCCAGGGTTCTCCAAAAGCCAACGTAAGTCAGAAATGTCGATAGTTCCTGCGCTTACAGCGTGCAAGGCGCTCATCATCTTGCGTACTTGACGATACAGGAAAGAGCGCGACACAATGCTCACGTGATAGTAATCGAACCAATCGGCGCGAGGTTCGAACTCCGGCTCCAATAAGGCTCGAGTCGGCTCCAGAGCCACGTGATCAATGAATCGCATGGGCGAATGCTCCTCTTCGTCCCGTTTCTGCGTGTAGGTCCAAAAGGAAGTCAGATTCTGTTCGCCCAGAAACAGTTGAGCCGCCTGTCGAAAGAGACGAGGGTCAAAGGCTGTTCCCACTGCCCAGCTTCGGTTGTTCTCCACCAGCGGCGCTAGTGTCGCTGCAGTGGCGCTCTCTTGCTCGTACCCTGGCTTCAGCACTGCCAAACGATAGAGGTACATACGTTTGTAAGCGTGTCGACGAGCGCAGAAGCCAGTGTGAACGCGTCGCGCATCCAAAAGGCGAACTTCCAGGTCCAAATCGTGCAGGAGACGGTTGACAGTGCTGGTGAGCTGTTGAGGGGCGTAAGGCGGGCAGAGGCCGAGCAATGCTTCGTCTCGATCTGGCAACTCTGCCAACGCCGTATTCATCAATGCGTGTACGCCCGAATCCGTGCGGGAGCTGACACCCAAGCGAATATCGCGAGCAGGAACGCGCAGCAGCGCTGCGAAAGCATTCTGCAGTACACCTTGCACCGTGATGTTCTGCGGCTGCAACTGAGCACCAGAGAAACGTGTGCCAATATACGAGAACCAGAGAAGCCAACGGGAAGAAGAAGAAGCAGCAGCTGAACCAACAGCCTTTCCAACCGCCGATGTCATCTTTGAAACATCTGCTTGCTGCCGGGGACCTCCTAAAGGCGGGCACGGGCAGGGGCCCGGGCACCCGACACCCCTCCTAAAGGCGGGCATGGCGGGCATGGGGAAAATCCAATAATACTCGCCAATTCAGCATTCAAAAGTGAATGCAATGGGTTCAGACAATTTATTCAAAGCTTAGGCAGCCAACGGAAGTGTCAAATTCAGGCTAATCCTTGTACAACATGAAATAATTACTCCAATGGAATTCTGAAAAGGAGGGCATGGGGAACATTTAGAAGTGAGAGAGGAATGTTCAATATTGAGCATTTGCAGACTGTGGGAAGTGGTTTCCAGATGTGAACAAGGCTGGCCAGGTCTGCAAATTGGTTGCCAGATGTGCAACAGGGTTGCCACATCTGCGATAGGGTTGCCAGGTGTGCAAATTTTTGCCAGAAGTGCAAAAACATTGTCAAAGCAAAATCGTTGCCACATGTGCAACTGTTGCCGGTTATGCAACAGGGTTACCAGATCTGTAAGGGTTGCCATAGATACAGTTGGGCAGTGGAGCAAATATCATATATACTGGTGCATACCCCATGCAAAAATTAAGGTCCTGTATAGGGCTATGCATGCACCACTAACTATGGTACTTGCTCCACTGTACCCTATCCAACTGCATTTATGGCAACCCTTTTACAGATCTGGCAACCCTTTTACAGATCTGGTATGCACATGTGGCAAAGATTTTGCTCTCTGACAATGATTTTGCACTTTGGCAAAAATTTGCACACCTGGCAACCCTATCGCAGATGTGGCAATCCTGTTGCACATCTGGCAACCAATTTACAGACCTGGCCACGGCCAGCCTTGTTTACATCTGGAAACCACTTCCCACAGTCTGCAAATGCTCAAAAATTGAACAGTCCTCTCCCACTTCCAAATGTTCCCCATGCCCTCCTTTTCAGAATTCCATTTGGAGTAATTATTTCATGTTGTACAAGGATTAGCCTGAATTTGACACTTCCGTTGGCTGCCTAAGCTTTGAATAAATTGTCTGAACCCATTGCATTCACTTTTGAATGCTGAATTGGCGAGTATTATAGGATTTTCCCCATGCCCGCCATGCCCGCCTTTAGGAGGGGTATCGGGTGCCCGGGCCCCTGCCCCTGCCCGCCTTTAGGAGGTCCCCTTGCTGCCGTACCTTCTGCTTGCTGGGCAGGCCACCATACCACCACCTAAAGGGACCTGGTTCACGTTCACGGGTTCACTCACTATAGTAACCGGGACGATCAAGACCGTGCTTGACAATTTTCGCGCTCCCGTAGCAATCTTAGTAAATCTGGCATTTCTATACAAGAATAGCAAGAGTGTTTGAAAAAGGGTCGAAAAGCCGGTTGCTATTCTTGTATAGAAATGCCAGATTTACTAAAATGCCACGGGAGCGGCAAAATTGTCAAGCACGGTCTTGATCGTCCCACTGACTAGCTGGTTGTATGCTAGGCTGCGGATATACGGTTGACGGTTTCCTCGAGCAAATGCATTTTATTTTGAGGGTGCAATTGCAATTCAAATTCGCGGACTTGCTAACCTCCTTGCTGAAGTTTGCACAAACAAAACAGGACAAACTAAAAATAATCATATGAAGTGTTTTCCTGGCTAGCGCTGAAGCAGTTCTGTCTGTGTTTCAATGACTCGATTCTTCCTGTTGCTCTGAAACATCGGATACGTGTCTGCTCAAGACGACAGGTTCAATTCTTCGGATGTCTTTGCTGGGGCCGGGCCGTTGATGACGACAAAGCAGATGAAGCCACACTTTTCGACTCTCACGGCATCTGAGACATCGAAAGAAGAAGATGGCTGAAACGCAGCTTGGAAGGAAGATGTTACTGCGCAAGACATAGGTAAAGGTCAGTAGCAGGTTTTGTAGCGTGTGCGACATGGCATGGCATACCCACCCGCGCCCTGGAGAGAGTTGGAGAAGCAAAAGATGTAGTGGAAGACTATCTTTGATTTCTGAATTGCCACTGCGCCAAAGATCCAACCCACTCCCAATAAGCTAGCTGCAGCAAATGCTCCCATAATCTGGTTGAACAGATTGTTTGTCTGCAAAAATGGACTGTGCCATGTTTATGCCATGGACTGCTACATACATATACATACTGGACAACAGCGGCATTCCTTCCAATAATGTGCAGTGCATCATATTGTGTAACCTGCTTTGCTGAGCGTCCTGGTATTCTTCTAGGAGCTAATATTACTTGCAGCAAAAGGAAGTACATCACCATGTTTGCCACTGCCAAAATACAAGCGGGTCCAAAGTAAAGACCGTAGTAAACCGCCAATTTCGTTTGGGACAGGTGACATCTATAAAGTACATACATATGTGAATCTATTTTTGCTCTAGAATTAAATTTAAGTTGCGATATGTGCCCAAACTTACCCTTTATCGGGAGACATGTAATTATCCACGCCCAGGCTCAATGCAATTACAATGGGCAAAACTGGGATACCTGGAACAGCAAACGGTAGGATAAGTACATAGATGTCAATCGTTATAAGCTGACTTACTATTCGTCTCACTGGATCAAAGCATAGACACATCAAAGGCTAGTATACCCCATCCGATGAGGCATCTTTTGAGCAGGAAACACCTTTCCACTGGCATGAAAACAACAATCAACATTTGGTACATGAGGTGGCCTTCGATGACCATCCATGCTAATGTTGTGAACAGGCTGTAGTGCAGGCATATGGCACTGATGAAGCAGGCAGTGGGTGAAATGTCGGCTTTTCTCGAACCAACCAGAAACACCAAGTGAAGCGTTAGTAAAGCGAAGCAGAGCATCATCAAAGTCTGACGACTTTTCTCCCTCAACAGATGCCTACATAAAAAAGTGCGCGATCTTTGGTGTGGTATGTGTCATGTAATGTGACCCAGTGAAATTAGGCCGTGTGTGCACATTGTGCTACCAATACCTTCTACTGTAGGGTTTCTGATGTACTGTACGTACTAGACTTACAGACGAGGTAGGTACGTACGTACGTATTTATTACCGGGCCAGTGCATGCGTCAATATTGTGGCACTCAGTCCCAGTATGGACAAGAAGCTGCCTATTATGGAAAGAATGGTCAGAATGTGCTGATGTTCGCATGCTAAGATGGTTTTCGGATCCGGATCCTGAAAAAGGCGTAGAATGATCCATCTGCCGAGTATACTTTTCGTACATCTAAGTACTAATCAGTGTGTACGTGCCTATATGGGTATGTAGCCATTCTGATAACAACGCCTCACTGACTATTGCAGTACATACATACAGTACATAGACACATAAGTACCCATGAATACGTCGTACTGTACATACGTACATACTATACCCTGCATTTATTTTACTGAATGCAGGCCTGCGCAGCCGATCGCGATCGATCCAGCTCATAATAAGAAGCTTTTGGACCTGCGCTAGTAATAAGCGATTGGTTGCTTAGCAATTCTTATTACTTTGTCTTTTGTATGTTCACATCGATTATACTGTACTTTGCTTTCAGTCGTTCACTGAACGCAGCAGGACGTCAAATGACGTCAACTTTTACAATGTGTTGTTCAATATTGGCATTGGCATTTGTCCCAACAGTACTCAGTCCTCAACTAGTGGAAAAGTTGTCAGATTGTTGTGGCAAGCTGGTTTTGGCTGTCTCTGATCCATTCACATCGCCATGCTACACTGCTGCCACCAAACAGCAACCGTCACATAGTGCTTATTTTCCGAAAAAGAGAGTTTCAACAGCAGTGTCATGACTTTTGGGATGAAAAAAATTCGATTGGACATTGGATTGCCTGAGCCTCAGCCTGGGCAGTCGTCGAGTCAACACAAATTCTACGATGCCTAATTAAACCTGGCATGGCATCGACTAGGCGCCGGCTTCAAAATCGCAGGAGCCCAAAATCTGCCAGCATGTCGCAATGGATGAGGTATTGTGGCTTTGCGATTGGATGGCTTCAAGCGATTATTACTGCTTGCGCAAGCAACAATTTCCGACCGTGCCAACAAATTTATGACCAAGACTGTGAGGTGGATGCTGGAGTTTCCAGCTGCTGCAAAGTCTCTGGAGATCTATTTATCGACGCCTTGTTCCCGGTGCGCACATACGATCCACAAGTAAGCTATTGGACCTGCAGTGGGCCACTGACCACAGTCGATGTTGTACAAACGGAGGCCTTCTTCTACTACTTGAACAAGATGAGTATGAAACTGAATGAGACCCACGGCTTCACCTTGGGCTCACTGATGTTGGACAGCTGCCGCAGTTCTACCATTGCTTTCAAGAGAAGTATCAAGTTGATCAAGAATAACCCAGAGTAAGCAATTTCTTGACGCGCAATGTCATTTGCTGTATTACTATATTACTGTAAAGCTTCGTGTATAACCCCCGGGGGATAAAAATCGTTAGTCGCCGATTCGAGGGGGGTTATACACGAGGGGGGTTATACACGAGATCAAGCAAAATGTGCAGAATCATCACCAACATGCTTATTTTGCTTTATTTGCGCGTTTTACGCGTTTAAAAAATTTTGGTTAGGGGGGGATAAAAATCGTTAGTCACCAAATAGGAGGGGTTATACACGAGGGGGGTTATATTCGAAGGGGGTTATACACGAAGCTTTACAGTATTGCTTAAAAATAAAATTGCTCCGATATATTTCTCAGTTTTTGTTTCTAGTTACTGTGGCGTTGGCGCCTCCGACGACAAAGAGAGAAACATTGGCACATACTCGCCGATCCTTGTTGGATCCGGGAGTAGCGAAGTGGCTCGTTATGTCAATCCTCTGGTTCAAAGCTACTGCATCCCATACTTTGCCTTGGAAGCCACCAGTTCGGAATTTTCTCAAGCAGAATATCCCTACTTTTTGAGGGTTGTTGCTCCTGACTTTCAGCAAGCTAGAGCTGTAGTCGAAATACTGAGAGCATTGCAGCTGAATCATATCGGAATCATCTACCAAGACACCTTTTACAGCCACACCTTCTATCAGGACATTATACAGCTATTAGGCAATTCAAAAGATAGAGTGGATGAGGCGAGAAGAAACCTGACTAAAGATGGGACCTTTTCCAGCCAGAATTGGACTGTCTGCGTCGAATGGAGCTTTGAAATATCGGTCACAAAGAAAGAAGATCCCTCAAAGTGGAAAGGGAGGCTGGGAAAGCACATAAGGGACAATTCCCTGCGAGGATCCCCAAAGACATTGCTGCTGATCATGGACTATGTACAAGTCAAACCCCTATTTGGTTTCCTAAGCCAGCTGGATCAGAAGTTCCAGCTGATCACCACTGATGCATTGACTGGCGCCATTTCTGGTTATCCCAACCTGTTAGAACACGCCATTGGAGCCACGCCAAGAATAAATGCGAGCAGTCACGCTGAATTCACAAATGAATATCTGCCAAACGTCACCGCTGCAGCAGCTCTGTCACCATGGATGAGGGAACTGATACAGCAACAGCATAATTGCACCATATATGGGGATGGTGACACCTGTGCATCTAAAACATATCAACCGACTGCCTTGGAAGGCCTCAATTTCGCAATGAATTCAAAGTTGGGAATAGGCATCATAAGCAAAGCATTGGGCAAACTACACAAAGAGCTTTGCAATGGAACGATGGGCTTGTGTGAGGAAATGAGAAGGATGAGTGGAAAGAAGCTGAGGGATCAAATTGTCAGCGACAGCTTTTTCATGGCTGGTGGAAACAGTGCCCCAGGACACTATGACATCTTGTACTATCGCAACGGTTCCTGGAGTATTGCTGGGAAATATGATGACAACCAGCTGACCTTGAATCATGCCACCTTGACTGGAATGAGACAGGAGCTCTCTCGTCTGAGGAGCAGTGTTGGAAAGTGTTTTCCAAGATGCTCTGGTGGCTTTCCCAGAGTAGAATCATCTGCAAGTTGCTGTTGGCTGTGTGAAAAATGCAACGGCAATGGCAGTCTGCTTGGATATGTGAAGGTCACTTCAACATTCACAAATGCTCTGCCACAAACAGCCGCAGTTGATGCAGTGTGCGATTATTGCAAAGCACCAATGGTTCCTAATGTGAACTATAGAGGGTGCCGCATTAGCAGTGATCTCAAATTCCTCAGTCTTGCTCGATTCAGCATCGCGTTTCCACTGTGCATTGCAATTTTTGGACTAGTGCTGTGCATCCTTAGCCTGCTGGCCATCTGCATGAAATATTCAACGGAAGTCGTCTCAGCCAGTGGGCCAGATGTTCTGATCAGGCTGACCAGCATCTCATTGCTTCAACTCCTGCTCATTGTACTTATCATCACAATTTCTCGACTTGGCCCTGAGCCAACATTTTGCTTTCTTTTTTGGATCATCACAGCCATCTTCATGTGTCTCAGCAGTACCATCGTATTTGTCAAGGTTTGTTGGCATAATTTGGCTGCAGTAGTAAAAAGTACTGGTGCGCAGGTAAAAATTTGGGTAACTTTACCCGAGTTACCCGGCCTATTTTGGACCAGGTAAATTAACCTAACTTTACCCAGAGATAATAATTGGCAGGTAAAATTACCTGGCTTTACCTAACCCGACTGGCCGTCGAAGGCTAACTCGGGTAAAATCTGAGAAACTGCGGGTAAGTACTGGCAATACTTACCCGGGTAAAATCTTCCAACTAAACCTAGTACTTACCCGGGTAAATTTACCCAGGTTAGCGAAAGCAATGGGCTTCAACCATAAATAAATATTCAAAGCTGCAAATACCGCCGCATAGGCGACTATATGTAGTCATTCCCCACTATTTGCAAGTACATGTATCTGTGGGAATGAGTCAACAGCGTCACTATGAAGATGTGACGCTCAACATTGGAGAACAAAATCACCTGTCTATGATGTTTTGGCCATGATTTACGCAACAGTACTTACCCGGGTAACCTGCTGGAATTTCAGTTTACCTGACCCGGCTGATTGCTGACCAGGTAGGTTACCTGACTTTACCTGGAAGCCGACTGCACTGGGTAAATTTTACCTAACCTAACCTGATTTTCTGAGAGGCCAAGTAAGCACCAGTAGTAAAAAGTGCATGGCAAACGGAGTAATCTGATATCAGGATAGAGCAAATTATGTGGTCATTTCATTTCAGGTGAGACGATTTCGCGATGATCCCAAGTTGGACTTCAAGCCATCAATGAAGCGCAGTTGGTTCAGGGGTGAATCAAGCTGGGTAATCCTCGTCTGTATATTTGCACAAGGCGCCTGCATCTTAATGTGGCTATTGCTCTCATTTCCAGAACTCCAATACTTTGACAATCATTCTGGAACCTCGATAACTCCCAGCTTCATTCAAATATGTTCTGCTATGGTCGATAAGCACATTCTACTGCTTTTCATTCAGCCTGGAAGTGTGATTGCTCTTTCCATTGCTTTGCTCTTCAGATATCAGAGTATCCTGCAGTACTGCTTTCAGCAGTTGGAGCATTGGTATCTGCAGATGAATCTCATTCTCTCTGCTATTACATTGGTCATCATTCTAATACCACAACTAGTTTTGCCAGCAAATATTACCTACTTTCACCTGAAGATCGCAACGTTGTTTAGTGGACTATCACTGCTTGGCTTATTTAACACTTTCTATCCCAGTCGAATTGCCTGGTTGGTCATCTTTCAGTCCCATCTTAACAACACAGACTATCTTCTAAAGGAGATCAGCGCTATTTACAATGCGATACTTCAGAGAAGAATTGCACCTGATAAGTTGAAATTGGAGAAGCTGATTGGCAGTGGCCATTTTGCTGAAGTGCATGGTGGAAGTCAAGACATGCTTAGTGGACAGGTGCGAAGAGTGGCTGTGAAAAAACTGAAGCCAGATGCCAGTAGTCGGGAAGAGAGAGATCAATTTCACAGAGAAGCCTATACGCTCATGCAGCTGGAACATGAGAAAATCATTTGTTTCTATGGAATATGTCAAGTTCAGGAGCATGTGCGACTACTGGTAATGGAGTATGCTGATGGTGGCTCACTGGAAGCCTACCTCAAAAATGGGGTAAACACCGATGGCAATACTACAACGCTCTCTTCATCGGAGCTTATTGGTTATTGCAAGGATGTAGCTGAAGGATGTGAGTATATGGAACAAAAGAAGTTCATCCACAGAGACATCAAAGCTGAGAATGTGCTACTGAAGACCAGCCTCAAATCCAAGGGCGACTCGCCAGTATATATTGCCAAATTGAGCGACTTTGGATTAGCAAAAGAAGTAAGCCATGGACCATCCTACCACATGTTGTCATTCAACTTCATGGCGCCACTTCACCACACTGCCCCAGAGGGTTTTCGGGGAGAGTTTACATCACAATCTGATGTCTGGTCATTTGGCGTTCTGATTTGGCAACTGTTCCACTTTGGCATCACTCCAATGCTGGACAAGAGAGAGGAGGAAATCAAAGCTATTGTCTGCATTCGAAAGGAAACTGTTTTGCAGCATTCCTCTGATACGCTGCCTACCATGCAAATGCCTAATGATGTAAAAACTGTGATGAAGAAGTCGCTGAAGTTTAATCCTAACGATCGACCCAGTTTTAGGGAACTAAAGCAATTCTTTTTCAAGAAAAGCAGAGAAAACCACGGGTCAGAAGCTTTCACCCTCAACATCGACAACATTCCTGATCAACAGCAGTTTGATAATGTTATGAAGCCGGCGTACTATCAGAATTACGTGTATAGTAGGCGGGATGAATTTTAAATTGAATTTTAATAATTGGCTTGAATTTTAGTAGGCGGGTACATAGTAGGGTACTATGGGGTAAACCCGGCCATGGGAAAATCCGGCCGCCTAAGCCTTTAGGGCTGCATATCTCAGGAAACATACGACCGATTGAGGCATGTAGGATACCAATCGATTCCTTGAACTTTCCTCTTTCAAATGAGCTATTCGGCTTGTCATTTGCTGAAACATCAAGCTCACGGGTTCACTTTTTCCAACAGGAGGTCGAAAATGACCAAACTTTAGATGTTGCGCAAAAACACCCTGTATGTTAAAAATGAACACCCGGTATGTGGGGGGTAAGGGGACAAGGTACCCTACCCCCAGGCGAAGTTTCAACCAATTCGCCCCACTGGTACTGGAGATATAGCAAAAAAACAATTTCAGTACATAAGGGGGTAAACCCGGCCACCTAACTCCTGTACTAAAGTATAGGGTAAACCCGGCCACCTCATCAGCGCAAAACTACTGCGATCCTAAACGGTTGTCATATCAGTGCACAATTACTTAGGGAAGTTCGTTCAGCTAAATTTACTATATTTTCTTACAATTTCTCAAGAAAAGAGACGTTCATCCAAAATTTTTAAAAATTCTCTGGGTGGCCGGGTTTACCCCCCAGTACTGAAAGATTAGTTGACAGCAAAGTACACCATTTATACGATACCTAAGCTGTCTAGCTGGCTAATTGGTAGCTGCTGTCGATGGTAGGTAGTTGCTTCTGCTTCTTCTAAAACATGCCACAATGATAAAGAATAGCCTGGGCAGTCTCAAATGAGCCAAAATCATGGGTGGCCGTGTTTACCCCCAGTACTAAGAGATGCGCTGCCACTACAGCTATCCCATTTACTCCCCTCAGCACAAGGAGGAAATAATTAGCTTGCCAAATCAATTGCTACTTGACGTTCGCAAAAGGCTTGGCTTCCATTTTGAAAAAACGGGCCATAAAAATATAGCTTGGCCAGCCTAAAAACGGCCTAAATCTTAGGGGGCCGGGTTTACCCCCAGGGCTCGTGTTTTAGCGATAGCTAAAATTGGCCATAACTCTCTAAAGACGGTCAGCAGTGGAGTCAAACTTGGCACGTTTTACTAAGGCCTAACCACATATGTTAGGCCATGCGGTCTTGATTTAGTTCAGCCATTGTTTCCTGAGAACTGCTTGGGGGGCCGGGTTTACCCCATACTACCCTACATACTAGTACAAAACTACAAGGTGATATATTTTTGGTGATATGATCCCGGGATATCAATATTGACAATTGTGATACAGGTACATACTGTACAAGAAAGTAGTAAGTCCCTCATTCTGGATGTGAAGCCACGTCGCGTCGGCGCAAGTAGGCGCACATTTAGGCGCACGTAGAAGTCGCGTCTGCTTTGCTTCCCTCTGACCTCAGACCTCGCCAGACACAGCAGCCGCAAAAGTTTGGCTACCTTCCAATCAACAGAAACGAGGGAAGAGAAAGAAAGGGCAGGATTATCGTTTGCTATGCTTGCGTGGGCACACTACTAATTGTTTTCTGCCGAGGAGAAGGGAAGAGGGGCAAGTCTTTGCAGGCTATTGCTGGTCACTTCTTGCTACTTGACACACCCGCGCGACGCCGCTGCAAATTTGACGCGGCTTGGCTTCCGACTTGACGCGGCGCGAAGCCGGCGTGAAGCGAAGTGAAAGAAAAGTCACTTCGCCACTCGCGCCAACTGCCAGAATGAGGGACTTACTTCTCTCTTGTACCGTACAGTATACGTACTTTCTATTGCTGTCTGGGTGCCAATTTTTCTTACCATAAGAATGGCGAAGCTGGTCATGTGTGAAGAAGTGCATACAAAATTCCCATCACTCTCAGCACGAGACTGAAGGCCATTACTGCACCACTGTTGTGCTGAAAGTAGTTCGTTATTTTTCCAAGTACAGTACTGGTACTATAGGCCAACTGTACGTCGAAAAATCAGTTTGTTTCAACGTTTGTTATTATTACCATCTTCATCCCAGTATACGCACTGGGGATTGCCGTCGGATTTGGTTTTGATCCTATATTTGAGCACCGATTCTTCATGGTCATAGCTGGAGGAGCTGCGGTGATGAACAGTTGCAGTGGCAACTGGAGAGTTGACTGTCGCATCCCGCCAACAATACCTGGAATATCCAACACAAACAACCCACTTCCTACCACCTGTAGTACATACATAGTTTTGCAGTGTTCGATTATGCATACGTGTACTGTACAGTACGTTCTAATATGCGTAAAGCTTTATTATCTTAAACGTACCCTGTGCATATTTACATATTATGCGGATATATCGCAATCTACAGTATGTAGTGTCTTTCTCTACATACAGTAGTACATACTAGTATCTTAAAAATGATGAAATTTACTGATTTTTGATTAAAAATAAAATATTTTTCAGCGGATGACTTTGAATAGAATATTGAATAAAATGACAGGGAAAAACAGTCATTTAAATGAGTTTAATTTGAATATAAAATGATTTTTGTCGGACAATTTTTTCCAGTCAATATTGAGAAACTATGAACTAGATATCCAAAACAGAGCTTACTGTCACAGATAGTCATTGAAATTTTGTGTTTTTATGCAAGAATGACAGAAACCAACAAAAAAGGACGAGAAATATACGAGTATAGGCTCAAATTACTTCAATATTGCCCGAATCATTTTATATTTTATTTAAATTTTCATTTAAATGATTTATCTAAAATGTACAGAATTTAGATAAAATAAACGCCCTTACACTGACTTTAGATAAAATTTTAAATGAAATAAAAATGATTAAAAATCCATCATTTTTATTCATTTGAATTAAAATATAAAATTATTTTTAAGATACTAGTACATACCGTGAATCTTGAAAAAACTTTGCATTTGAATACGCCACGAAAAGCAGTTTCTCCGTTCCATTGCGCAGAAAATAGGAGCTGTTCATGATGTTGCTGGACAAGTTCAAGCTGAGGGGGATCTGGACAACACCACAACAGTACGTATACAACAACAGTTCACTTGTGAAAGAGCAGATTTATTGTAAGAGGGGGACGCAATGATAGTCGTCACCTTAGTTCCCACAAAAGACGATCCCTTGTCTGCATCCTGTGCAGTATGAATGTATCTTGTCTGCAGCTCGATGTGTGGAGTGGAGATGTTCAAGGAATGATTCGACTGCATGCCCAGCTTTTCGATCATGGATGCAAATCTGAACAGTTGATGGCCGCCGGCTAGCATTATGGCATAGTGCAGTGCATACGTGTTCAAAGTTGTGATATTGGCCTGGAAGACACTATAACTATTTGGCACAATGTAAATTTGTACAGTACCGTTGTCCATTTTCAGACAAGGTTGCCATTGGCGCTTCTGATACCTCGCTGACAGCTCCAACAAGCAGTTTGGCAAGCTAAGAAGGAAAAAACAAATGTGTACCATGATCTCTAGCAAGACCTGTACGTGCCTAGTGGTACTGTACTTATCCGGCAACAAAGTTGACTGCTAATTGTCTACAGTCCACACCTCTTCATCCTCAGACGCATCGTCAAGTGAGTTCTCGAGAGCGATCAGGATTCTTTCCACGTCTTCCGCTGTTGCCTGTTGCACAACCACATGAGGCATATCCAACAAGCTGGGAACAGCCGCAATTTGCTGGAATTGTACACGATCGCAAAAAAGTTTAGAAGAGATGTTCAAGCGAAGGAAACAATGTACAGTATGTACGTACCAAACTGATTTGGGTTTGGGTGGGAGAATTAGTTGTGAAGATCGGCTGCTTTTCGGCTGTGCTAGCACAATTGTCGATGGTTGCAGGCTGCCATTCTGCTGCACCAGTCTGAGACTCATTGCACCATCGAAAGGCAGAGATGGACCTGCTGATCAAGTGCACTGCTGTGCTGATGCATGAGATGATGGCCATCTGTCCTGCCAGCGTCTTCTGCCATTGCAGTTCTCCCATTGGAGTCACCTGGGTTTCCTGCGGACAGTGTGCATCTGAAATAATAAGAAAACGGGCGCTTCACACGCGGAGCGCCTGCTCAAAACTTGGGAATAAGATTCGCAATGAATATGACAACAAAATGACAACTGCTTTCCTTTCTTGGCGCGTGGGGGCCGAGCCACAACTCTTTACACCGTAGGCTACCTTACTTTTTCGAGTCTCTGCGCGCTTGCTACATAGCAGTATTTATTATGTTGCGTCAAAGGTTCCCACCTTTAGTGGGCCTATGGTGCCGTTATAATAGTCACTATGGCAACAAGGTTTATTCCAGTGACACAACACACAACTAAAGTCGTAATCTCTGATTGGCCATGCTAGTGGTCGTACATGATAATGGCTGAAGTTCACATTATTGGCCAAATATTGAATGGATATGGGTTTCCAGATTTAAGATTACTGTGCAAGTGGAGCTTGCACTACGGTAAGATTGATTTACATTTAGATGGCCAGCCACTTGGCAAATCGACAAGAATGTTTCGGTTGAGTTACACCTATATAGGTGGAGGATGGAAGTTGTTGGGTGGTCTGAAAGAAGGACAAAGCCAAACGGACATTGGTGAGTATCAAGATAGTGCCAGCTTTTGCCATCCGATTGATGTTCATCTGGCCACAAGGACAATACAAGGTTGAGTAGTCATGCCTTGTCTTTTGCAAAACTCTGTTGTACCAGTGTCTCATCACACAGTGGACTGAGAATATTCTATGCACTTTGTAGGCTGGCCAAAAATTGACTTGCAAGTCTGGCATCAGGACAGTTTTGGCCGACAAGAAATCTACGGATACGGCTTCGTCCACATTCCCACCTCACCCGGCGAGCATGACCTCACCTGTGTCATGTGGCGACCAGGTGGGACGTTCAGAGAGGAAGTCAGCCAACGTTTTGTGGGTGGCGGTGCACAACTACGTAGTCCGGACACCGTATACAACAGCGTCAACAGATGCAAACTCACTACTGTCACCATGGGCACTGTCACTTTAAGAATCGGAGTTGTACTCAGGAATTTCGACAAATTCGGAATCGAGTGCTAGCTAGCAGCTATTGCAAAATACATGCGAAAGGAAGCCAAGTCTTAGTTATTCATTGTTTATGTACAGACAAGCTATGTATGTTCAGTACATGATAGGTTTTGGCAGATAGTACGTATGGAGGCTATATCTGTGTAGGTACATACTTTGGCTATATTACATTGCAACACTTGCCTTATACCCTGTTGTTCTAATCTTCATATAAGGAGTAAAGTTTTAAAAGATTATTTTTTATCGTAACCTTCGATGTCCAATGTGTTGAACGTGACTGACTGACTGGGGATGCCCAGTTGATTCTTGTCATACGCTTGTACCCGCACCCAGTGACTCGTATTAGATGTCAAACCTGTCAGGTATCCACATCTGAAATGTGAATCCGACCATGCCAGCATTTATGTGTACAGTAGAAATTGATCAAGCATTGAGTAGAATAGCATATACTATACTGTAACCTACTGTACTTACACGTACAGTTATAATATAGTAGTATATTGTCGTACTCGTTACCTTTTCGTAACTTTCTCAGTCTTGGAAATAATGATGCCGTAGTCGTGCTTTGTGAAGTCAATCTGGCTGAATTCTATGCGATAACCTGACGGAGTACCATTGGCTGGTGGATCCCAGCACAATGTCGCAGTGGTGGCGCTAATGTTCACCAGATGCAAATTTCGTGGCTCTGAAACAGTCACCTATGTACGTATATTCAAAATCAGTTTTGATATCTACCTACGTAATGAAGTGCAGACACTCATGCCAGGCCAGTCAGTCATCCGCCTGTCACCTGTGATCTCCGTGACAAAAATGAGAACGGGAATCGTGGACGACTTGACCGGCGCCGCTCCGGTGTTCGCCGCCTCGACAGTAACCGCCAATGTTTTCACTGGTTTCGGTATCGGCTTTCGTATTGTTAGTTTGCCTTCAGTAGGATCTATTTGTAGAAATTTGGCATCTTCTGTGCCAGGATTGTTGATAAGATCGTACATTATTTGTCTGTTATATTCCTGATCGTCGCCATCGACAGCATGAATTGATTCTATTACATCTCCAGGTCGAGAATCGCGCAGTATCAGTCGCCTATATTCTTTCCGTGGAAACACCGGAGGAAACTTATTGCTCTCTGATACTTCTACCGTAATCTCGAATTCCTCCAGTTGATCGGTTTCGTAGACATAAACCACGTAGCAGAAAATCTGATCGCCCACCGTGTAATTTCCCATATTGCCCACGATTATCAGTTTGCTTTCGTCCGGGGATAAGCTGATTATTTCCTCATCTTCGTCGCAGTAAAATCCCATAATACCGTGGAGGTCGGACATGTTGGATCCGGGGATTTCTGAGTCGACGGCCGCCCCATCTTCAACCCGCAGAAACATATTCTCATGTTTGGCCGAAGATCCAGCACCGATTCCGTAACCTCCGTACACTAGAATTAGCAGAACAGTAGAAGACAGCATTAACCATCTGACCGCCATATCAGTCGCCATTGTACTAAGCCTTTGTCTCGTTGCTGCTGTAGTTTCATTGCCGCATATGCGAAGCACAACGTACTGACGACTAAACTGAAACCGAAAAGGAACTAGTGACAGCATCAAAGAGCTTGCTATTGGTGACACAGATGGAACAACCATAAATATAGCGTAACGCCCCTGCGCTGTGATGCATTATGTTCAGAGAATGAGCAAAATCCCGGGACAATCTGAAAGGATTTGCTTAGAAGTTGCAGCAATGAAAGATATAAATTTATGTTTTATTGAGCGGAGCAATGTTCATGCCCGTTCCAGATGTGAACATGACGACACAAATGATATGCAGGTACATGTAAGCTATTTCCGTTCCAAGTTACTATTTTATTTATTGAAGACAATATACTGTCACTGTGTCAGGGTTCAGGATGCTAATCTGCTAATGTACGTACGTACGTGGCAAGGAATCTATGGCAATAAGAGGTGCGCATAGGAAAAAATTCCATGTACGTACAACAGATACAGTAGGTATCAACAACATTAGACAGACAGACGCGTAAAGCTATGACGTCACTACAGACCGAACAACATGGATGAAGCTTGCCCTGCAGAAGGACCCTGTGTAAAGTACGCATATAGGCCATACACAGTACAATACCTACCTACCTAACCTACTATGTAGCTAGTACAGTACAAAACGCTTTTGAGTAGACAACGTAGCTTGGATACTCAAAATGCAGGATTTGTATAGGAGAAGTTGAGGAAGCTTTCAGGATCAATGCTGGCTAAGAGACTCTTATCACTAATCGGTGTCAGCTGCGGCTTCTCCGTTGTGAAATCTTCATCAAAATTCCCCGCGTCGTTCGCTGACTTCTACAGATAGACAATCAGTAAAGAATTGAGGTCATATGTACAGGCTGTTTACTATGATATGCAACCTCTAAAATGCTTATAACTTCTGTACTAAGAGAGGAATTTCAACCAGGTTTTTTTTTATTAGAAACTTGAAAATATGCCTGACAATCGTGCAAAATTTCATTGATGGGTCTTAAGTACGAAGGGAATTATGAAGCCTCAAACATTGGGGTCAAAATATGCAGTAGCGCGAGAAGCGCTCGATTTTTGAAGTCCACGTGGAAGGAGGTGTGCTGTTCCGCTCCATTCAAGCATCCATTCGGATCTTTTGCAGCTTACAATGCCAAAACATAAAGGAAACAGTGCCGCCATCCCTATGAACATGCTTGAAAAGGAGTCTTTCCACAGTTTTGAAGACGGCTGCACAGGTGCTGGAGGACAGAGGCGGGCACGTCGAAAAATCGGACCTGAAAAGGCGTCGCTTGTTTCTTCGAAGTACGTGTACGTTAATGAAATTTTGCATGCTTGTCAGGCATATTTTCAATTTTCTAATAAAAAAAACCTGGTTGAAATTCCTCTCTTAATGCAGAAGTTATAAGCATTTTAGAGGTTGCATATCATAGTAAACAGCCTGTATGTACATTCCACGTACATACCGGTATGTAGTTGTGATAAAGGAAGGCATGCACGCATGACGTACCACTGTGGGCTTGAAGGGCGGAGTCAACTGACGAGTCTCCACTTTTTTCCAGTCCACAGAGCGATAGAAAACGTGCGATCTGATCGGACCATCCGGGCACTCTGGCATACCCAATCGAGTGATAGGATTACGATCAAACAACTGCAAGGATCATCACATTCATGACGACTTCGACCATATCCTGTACGAGCAAGCTACGTAAGCAGAGAAAGTTACCGCGCTAAGAAACTTGGCAGCTTCCTTTCCGATGCTCTTGGGGAAGTAGGGTCGTTCGTTGAGGATGGAATCAAAGAGCTCGTCTTCTGTCTCCCCGTGAAATGGAGATTGACCGATCAACATCTCGTACATCAAGACGCCAAACGACCAGAAATCCACCGACTGACTATACAGCTGGCCTTTGATAATCTGCAGCACCACATCACATTTCGGCCAAATACTGTACGATGAATTTGTCAAACGTGCATGTGAATGAATACATGGGAAAACAAAAGTTTACTTCAGGTGCAATGTAGTCTGGGGTTCCACAGAAGGTGGACGCCATCCCGTGCTCCCTATTCATCTCTGTCTTGCACATTCCAAAATCGGCCAGCTTCGCGTGACCATCACTGTCCAGCTGAACAGTAAAAAAAGGCTTCTCTGATATTCTTCAGAGAGCGGTATATTATTGTACGTACGTATGTATGTACTATGTACTGATAAAAGTTACCAGGATATTGTCAAGCTTGAGGTCCCTATAGATAATATCCTTTGAATGCAAGAACTGTAAGCCGCAGAGAATTTGACAGCTGTAGAATCTGGCTCGTCCTTCGTCGAATTTCTTGCAATTCTGAATGTGATGCATGAGATCGCCGCCGTTCAAGTACTCCATCACGAAGAACAAATACTCCTAAATGGCCATCACATTGATGACTCCGGACAGATAGATACAACATGCATGGAAATCGTCATACTGGAGATTGGAAGGTGGCGAAAAGGCGACAGAGGAATGGCGATTCATGTGCCATGATCAGCACTCGACGCTCGATGAACGTGCATTCAGTGTCGTCGTCCTCCAATATCACATCTTTCTTCAAACATTTCACCGCAAAATACCTGTGCTTCCCCTTCAACTCCGCCAGCATCACCTTAAAATATTGATTAGTTACTTAATATTTTATCGTGTATAGCTACGCATATGCCGAGGAAGAGGATGTGATGCCGTCTTATGCTTCAATAATGCTCTACGTGCTGTTACTGTTGTGTACCTTGCCAAAGCTGCCTTTTCCGAGAACTTTCAGAAAACTGAAGTCCTTGAGATTATAACGCCTCACCCTGCCAGGACCTCCAATCTGCTCCACGAACCTCAAACAGCATAAAAACTTTCAATAATTAATTACTTTCAAGAGCTCATTCCTTTCAATGTTTCTCTTTTTGGCAGTGAGCTCACGTACAGTTCTTCGTCGCTGCTATCATTTTTGTCATCCAAACTGTAGGTGTTGGCTCGGAAGAAAGTTTTCATATTTTTGAAGAGATTCTTCGATGCACCTCCGCTGAAACACAATGGACGCCTGCTTGAGGTACAGTTCACAACTTCATTCAATTCAAGGTACAGGACAGATCAAATGTGTAGGGTAAGTATACCCGCCGCTGGAATCGGAAAGGATCCTGGCATTTGGTGATGGGCTCTCACTGACGGATGTGGTCTCAGTTAAAGTTGGACTCAGCGGACCAATTGGGCCTCGTTTGATCTCCATCAACGCATCTGACAACTGCTTCTGATTAACTCCGCATAAATTTGGCGTCAACTTCTGACACCGATGATGCACATTCATTCCACATACTGTAGATGTAAAAAAACCAACACCATATCGAACTCGGATCTTGCGTTCACTTCCTGCAAAAGTTCTGTTCGTCTAAAGGTATGTACATACATTATGTACCTTCACACTTCAGACCCTGCTTGAACAATCCGTATAGCAGTGAACCGCAATGGTCACAAAAGGTGAAGGCCTTGTAGCTGTAACTTTTGAATCGATGGGGCATATCTATTTTGAATCTCTCTTTGAGCAGCTGCAAAGTTCATGAGGACGAAATGCCATGAGTTGCGACGACGCAATGCTCGTCTGTACGTACGTACGTACATATTCAGTGCTAATACGTACTTACCATTGTTTCTTTTGACAAATTGGCATTTCCAGGACAAGTGGCCAAAGTTTTCTCGTGGCATTTCTTGTGAACGGCCAGCCTACAGAGTTGGCACTGATAACCTTGCTTATTCAATCCCCTAGAAAGAGTAAACGAGGATTTTAGGATTAGTTCTTATGGTAGGTAACTTGAGGTGGTAGCGGATGGCGCAAGGGCGCGTACCAAAGAAATTCGGAGCAGATTGAGCAGAAGGTGAACTGTCGGAAGAAAGTGGCCACGAATTGATGTCCGCGAATCTCGTGGATTTTATGGTGACGAATGGCGCCGCGTCGACGCTGAATGCCGAGTGCGGCGCCGGCTGGCGGAGGTGTGGACGTGCCGCTGTTGCGTATCGTCGCCGTCCTCGCCGATGGCGTCGCCGACACAGTTACGACTGGCGAATTCGATGTCGTTGCAGTCACCGTAGCTGCAGCCGTCGTCGTCGATGATGTCGCCGCTGCTGAATTTGACGTTGACACGGTCGCTGACGACGAATTCGAATGCGTGGAATTGCCTTCCGCTTTGGCTGCTGCGTGCTCCATCGTCTCTAAAATTCTCGCATGTCCATGAAGCTCAGCAACCCATCGAACTCTTGCCTTATCGATGGCAGCACAAGAAAGAAACATATTGGTAGCTGCAGTCGAAAAATTTGTAGTACAATACAGTGTATGTATGTATACACGGCGAAAAGGGGAGGATAGGCGAAAAGATATCAAAACTCTCTTTGTCTTCGAGTTCTTATTATTTCAGCTTTCCCATCTGTATTCCAATCACAGGGAGAACTCTGGCACTTGCGCTCCCGTAACATCCACGAACATTCACGTTGGTGAGCTAATATATGTACAGATGTCTTGTATATGACTGTACGTACGTATATACGACATACGTACGTTCATAGTACTAAAAATACTTCATCTCTTGATATTAGTGAACAGACACGTTCGGCATTGAGCTAATAGAGAATACTGTATTACACAACAAAAAACGCCAACGTGCAATATTTATGATTTCACGATCTCAGCTGCTATATGCGTGTGCTAAATGTAAATAAAAAATCACTCAAGTGCACAGTTAATTAGTCATTCGCCTACTTTAATTAGTACCATAACACGGAGAGAAAAGAATAGCACAGCCTACAAAAGGAGAACAAACATAGATAATGCCTCGAGTGACGAAAGCGTTCCGTCTTTACAGTACCGTGTGCCAGCTGCTTTGCCGAAATGAGCTGGTTAAACAAGCGAACATGTATGCCGTACGCATGAATTTGCTGAGGATAGAACGTTTCTGCGACATTATAGAGTCTAAGGCAAGACACAATACTGTAACCTCTACACACTCCGCATGTCTATGTACATAATGTAGGCTAGGCGAGGAGGAAGGATCTGAATGATTGACGGAAGAGGAAACGAAGCGAATTCAATAGCTTCAAATTGAACAATAAGCTAAGGTCGCTGAAGTTCTTTCGTCGAGATGTCCGTTCGCCTCATTTGCTCCTTTCTCGTCAGCAAAAACTTGAGAACTATTTTCGACTCTTTCTACACACAGCGCTATTGTACAGTACTTTGCGTGTTCCTTCTAATACTGGTAGACTACTGTAAACCTCCGTTTGTAGCACCCTCGAATATAGCCCCCTCGTACGTAGTATATAGCCCCTAATCGGCGACTAACATCATTTGCCCTCGTATGTGCCCTCATATGGAGAAACGCAAAAAGCAAAGTGAAATCGAGTGTTTTTGCGCTAAAAACAGCGGTTTTTGGGTGTGTTTTCATGCGCAGTAGTTCGTTTGCACATCATTTGGAGCAGTTCTGAGCATTTTACCTATGACGCCTCTTCGACAGAAAATTTTTGATGAAAAATTTCACAATTTTTTGAGCTAATAACATGCCAAATAACCGCCACAAATGAGTTCAGAAGGTCAAAAAACCTTACTTTGGGTGCAAATGTAAAATGCCCTCGTTTATTGCCCCTTCGTGTATAGCCCCCTCGTATATAGTCCCCCCATATCGGTGACTAACGTTTTGATAGCCCCGGGGGCTCTATACGAGGGTTTACAGTAATACCGGTAATGCACATTATGTACAATATAAAAAAATCCTATTGAGCGCGATCTGAACGGCACAACTTTGACGTAAAAGTAAAGAAAACTGCGTGTTTCCAACCGTAAAACACTTGGGGTTTCATTAGGGCAGAAAGAAATCCATGTACTACATACGGAGGTACATACTCTGTAAGCCCACATACATTATGGATGCGCTACTATGAACATACATACATACGTATGTACATAAGTAGGTAAGTACATTCTTGGAAAACTTGGGTAAAAACGTGTGTAGGTACTAATATTAAAATTCCCCTTATATCGGACCACATATTTCATAGTACACCGAAAATTGCAGTATGTACATACGTGCGTAGATAGAACCAATGACAGTGTACATACATGCTAGGTACGTACCTCGACTGCTGAAGTAGCGAGCCTGAGCGAGCAAGCGTCCAGCTGGCTTCAGATTGATCCAGATATGCGTGATCTCCTGTGGACGACACTTATTAGCCACATCAGAAACCCGCACTGTCGCATCCGCAATAGGCTGCTCTCCCCTCAACACAACAATCTGAAAGCACATATATTGTGACCACGTAAAGCAATGCGTCAGTGCATCACGCGCGGTTTTCTTTTCCACACGGCTGCGCCATGTACTGACGTTTTGCCACTTTATGACATTTACGAAAAAAACCATTGATTGATATATCATTTGCACACCTGAATCACTCGACCAGCATAGAGATGAGTGTCAAAACATTTATTCCACTCCAGGAAGGCCGTTTTCTTTTTCTGCACTAAGCGTGCCGCTTCCCCTGCAAAAATGCCGAATAAATGAAGCATTAACAAATAAATTAGCTAATGAAAAAGCATTCATCTCTACACTCAGACTTCACACCCCCGCTTCCTCTCTTTGCTGCTCGTCTTCAAACAAATACATAACTCGTCTGCTCGTAGTCTTTCTCAGATCGGCTGCCGCACTTATCGCAGCAATATTTCGTACACATAAATACACACAGTACGTACTACATAGTAGGTAAGTACTGTAGAATGGTTGCAGCATTGTATGCGCAAAGGGCGTAATTTTGACTTGGGGAACCAACTCCCCAGACCCCACTTACAACCACTATCATATCAGCTCAAGTTTCACCTACATACGTACCATACTGTAAGCAGGTCCTGTTGGAATGCATGAACTTATTTGAAGTTCTGAGAGCTTGTTGAGAATTTCTTATATCACGGGGTGCGCCTCAAAGCCGTACACGTAGACGGGAGAGGAGGTGTACTAGTACACGCGTAGCACGGTACGCGATGAGCTTACGAAAAGCGTGCGGGCGGAATTCTACGAGTTTGTTGTGCATGTATGTACATATCATGTACCTACAGTATTCATACTACACCTTACGTAACGTTCAACGTGCATGTGTACATCTGTACGATAGGATAGGCACAGCGACCAACCTCAACGTACCAGGCACTTCAAGTCTTTCCTTGACGTTAAGCGCACAGCTCAAATCGACGTCTTTATTGTCGTCAGATTTCATGGTATCAGGCAAATCGGCTCGAAGTAGTTTCATTCTCAAAAATCCCTGCTGTTGTTGGCTGCTGCTGGTATGGTTGGATGATGTGGTGGCAGTGGCGCATCTTCCTTCCTGCTTCTTCTCCTTACTTCCCATCATTCGTCTAAGTAGGTACGTAGAGTAGCTGGAGAAAAAAGCCCGTAATGGCGTAACAGCTATCTATGCCGCATAGCCACAATGATAGTAATGATGACGCAGCGTAAACCGACGCACCACACCAAAAGTACAGTTTGTTACGCTTTCGTTAGACCCGTAAGTTTCTACCTATACAGGTGATTATGAGCGACGGCACTTTCTGAAATAGACGAACAGGATCAGGATGGTCAAAGATTTTATTTATGCAGTGGACGCGCATAGGAAAAACAGGCTAGTCTGACGAAGGAATCTCAAAAGTGTCCGCCGTATCAATGTGCGGCTTCTTGAAAGAATCAAAACATATAATGTGCAAGGAGAGCTACGGAGACAATAAATCTGGCCATGAGGGCCAACACTGCACCAAAATAACAAAACTAACAAGCGCGGCGTGAAAAATATTGTTGGATCATTTACAGTTTTTCAAAACCTCGCACAGGCCCAGTGCTACAGTAAACACGACACTAAAAAGCTTACCCATAACTTCAGAAGGCTCGGAAGCTGACAATACTTACTTACTTCAATGAGAGCTCCCAGTACAGTACCAGCCCGCGAAATACGGGCGTGCTAGCGTCAGTTGCGCAAATGATGAGGAGCATTAATATTTCACGGCTTCTTCTTTCTCCGGATAATTTCCCACCTTTTCAGGATCAATAGCTCAAAATTTCTCTTTCTCCCTTGCCGCATCCGACATAAACCAGAAAATAACGGATTTGAACAATCTGCGTGCGGACCCCAATTCCGCACGCACTTTACTGTACCTACTATACTGTGTACCTAGTCGTGCAAGTATGTATGTACGTAACAACCACAGTGGCTCATCAAGACATGCATTGACTACTTCGTTTTTTTATGCAAGATTTGGTCAAAACTTGCGGGCGACCATAGTTTGTTATGTTCTGAAATACTATTGCGAAAAATTTAAGAAGCTGCAACTGCGTACATAGCAGTACATACAATAGAGTACAACTCATCGCCGCAACTCATTGGTAAAGCAACAACAGATAGAGGGGAATACGTGCAGTGGAGTCGGAGTGTGAGTGAGACAGGAAACGGAGATCGGTGGCTTCTAAATTAGCTGACTCCCTGATTAGGCAAATAGACCGATCGGGGAAAAAGATAACGTGTCCGTTTTCCTTGATTGAATTTTTATCGACAAAATTCATTTTTTGTCGATGCGTAAATTTTGTTGCCTTGCATCGTTAATTTAGTCAAGAATCAGCTGATGCATAAATAAGAGAAAAAGCAATTGACAACTTTTGTCCCATCATTTTTTGGCCGCAAAGAATTGCAAAGAAAGATAAGAAAAAGAAAACGGAATATTGCGACGATTTGTGTTGAAGAAAGCAAAACGAACGTTTTCTACATACGTACTGTAACTTGTACGTCCATATTCATATCTCAAGCACATAAGCTGTGTAGGACAGCGCAGCGTTCATTTCGAAGGAATTTCCCTTGAAAAGGAAAAGCTTTGTCTTACTTCAGCCCTGAGGAAATTGGTGAAGCACTTCATTGCATAGTAATGAAGCTGATTGCCTGCGGGCAGTGACAGGCACAAAGTGTACGGTGGCTTGTTGTAAGCTTCATTTTAGTACCGGCGACGGCACAAACGATCCTCAAGCGGAAACTAACAGTACGGCTCCACAATGAAAAGCGAGAATAGCCGAACGTAGCCAGAAATCGGAGTATCCGCAATTCCACGCTTCCATCCTCCACGCAATCGAAAAGTGGCTGAAGGCGCTTGAGGACGAGACATGCTTCTCCCTTTTCTCGCAGGAGATAACGGCGCTAATGAGCTTCCACTTTCAACCAACAGATAATGAGAAAGAAAAGAAAAGAAAAGAAAAGAAAAGCAATACGAGATTCCGATAAAAAAACTTTGCTCAGTATATAAGAATATTCGTTTTTGTCTTCAATTGGTAAGTCCTAGCGACTCTCGGTGTGTATGTAGATGATATGGGTAAGGCGAAAAGAAGCAAGCAAAATTTTCTCATATTACGCGCGTCGATTTTCTTCCCTTGCGCAACCTTGTGGAGTCGGCGAGAAAAGTTGATGATGGCGATGAAACGGCGTCAATGGAAAAAATATTGAATGGGAACAAAAACCAGCTAACGGCATGCTGGTGCAGTACAGAGCACATTCAGCTATGTGTATGTACTGTACGTACATACATGTAGAGCCAGCTTTTTCTCAAGTAACAGCAGCCCAATCAGTCAGCTGCAAGCAAAAGCTGTGAGCCACTGCTGCTCAAATGCCAGCTTCGAAAAGTTGAAAATCCCCCGCTGCCCCAGCTGTGGAATCACACAACAACACTTCAACCATCAGTCAACAGCCTTTCAATTTTACGACAACAACAGGTATTATGTGTACGTAGGTGCAGCAAAAAGAGAATAAGAAATAGGCTATGTACATTGATGGTGCCCTATGTCACAGACAACATACAACGACGTCCAACATGCATGTACGTAGAGTAGAGTAGTGTGTACTATGTTGTGTACATATGCACATACATACACCTACATACAATCACACCTCGACCTCACAGGCTCACACTTGGCTGGAAGGCGCATGTTTCCAGATAAGAGCAGCAGGAAAAAAGTTGACACCGAGGCGCATAATAATACAGAATTAGACTCTTGCATTAAATTTTGCGAAAATGTTTCTCGGTTCGAAACTGGCACAACTTCGTCCTTGTTTTGCTCATACTAATGAGGGCGAGGATCATGGACGTGTATGTACATACATACGTACAATAGGTGTACATTCTTCTGTCGCATCCAACCACCCACCTTCCAGGAATCCCTGGAGGAAAACGTGACGTCGCAACGCAACGCCCAAAGTCAAATCCGTCCTGACTTTGACATTCGGAACGCTACTGTACGATACATATTTATGTACTATACATACGACGATATATCTTCGCATATAAGCCAGAAAGAAAACTGCTCAAAAAGCAGAGATGCGCCGACACGGTGGTCATAGATCGTAAAGTTTAGTCATGTATATATTTTTAGGTTCCTTCGCATCCGTCGCACGCCCTACGTACGTGTATATCGTACTCCCTTGTCATTTTGTACTATGGGTTGTGCCCTTACGACTGCTTCTGCAAACTGCTGCCTTTCCTTTTCCATCAACTCAAAAGGCAGAGACAAACATCGGCTCGGCAGTCACTGAACTCTAGTGGGAATTGATTCAAGACAAATTGAATCATGAGGCTTCTCTTCGCCCCGTTTGCTGTATCCAGTCTCCAATATCACGAATGACATGAGCGAAGCAGCTTGGTAGAACGGTACACAACACAGAGAACAAGACGAAGCTGTGCGGGTACAATGACACATCGGCCATGTCAGCGTCAGTATACACTTGTCACTCTACCGTACTCTATGCCTGATTGCTTGATTGCATGTGTCGCCTTCTACGGTATCCTTTTCAGCTCCAGCTGCTTATTCGCCTTGCCCCATAAGAGGAGGTGCCGTTTTCGCCCTCCTCGCCGATTTTTTGAGCTGCAGTTAGCAAACGCGTAAATAAAGCCGAAGCAATTACTTTTTCAAAAATATACCAAAATTGCAAAAAGAAATCGGCGTGCTTTGCGCGTTTGCTAACTGCAGCTCAAAAAATCGGCGAGGAGGGCGAAAAAGGCACCTCCTCTTATGGGGCAAGGCGAATACAGTAAGCTCCCACAAAAGTCGTACATACCCTGAATCTGTACATATTGTACATCTTACGTCTGTCTGTACTGTATCTGCTGAATTCTGTAGGTATCTGGCATGGCACTGCGTCCATTTTCTGTGGATCTGATCAGTGCCTGCCTACCTTTGCCACAGCAGTAACATGCAGCGCTAACAAACAAGATGACATGTGAATGCGGCACACATCTGAATCAAGAAGTTAGAACAAAACACCTGGTCGCACACCTGGAGTGAAGTAAATAATACTGTACTGTAGATAGGACAAAAGGAGACGGTGCAAGGCAAAACCGTCAACATCAAACCACCGACAGCGACACTGTTACCTATCTTTTTTTATTACTCCGAGGCGATCAGGAAATGACGCCCAAGTTTGACGTTGAAGGCAGCTAGGCACAATATTCGTTTTGAAGGCAGCTTCAATGTAATGTACTATACGATCATGCCCACAGTCATATCAGTGTGTTCTCTTCTACTTTACGTGTTCGTAGTTGCTGTACACGGAAGAACGGTTAGCCAACAACACCTTAGTGGGTACATACAAATTTAATTCACTATGTTGTACGGTTGCAGTCTGAGTAAAAGTCAGTTCTACCATCATTCGTATGCTATTTATTCTTAGTTCATTTTTGTTGGTCTGTTTGTCTTAGCATGTAAAATTGGCAGACTATGTGGTGACAAAGTCTGACACGGAAGCTGCAGTAAGCGGCGTTACACCTGCGGCTATTGCTATCGTGAGTGGCACCACTGACGAAGAAAACTCATCAAAAGAGAGCGAAGAAGATTTTAACGTCGAAGACCTCGAATTCGACCTGGGCACATCGGACTCAGTTTGCGAGAAAAGCTGTTCAGAAATTAGCACCTGTTTGGATCAAGCTCAAGAAACTTGCTCCCAGAAGTCTGTGTACTGCGTGTACATTTTATGTATGGTATGGTTATATTATTTTATGTATGGTTTATTTTATGTATGTAGGATCCATGAACAAGAATAGAATCTTGCATGGCCTGCGCAGATCGATCCCTGACCGGAAACGTCGTCCTCGAAATAACCGAAGGAATAAATAATCGATCATATACATGATGGATCGTATATATAAATGTACGATCGTGAATAGAAATGTATGATCGTAAATAGAAATGTATGATCGTACATATAAATGTACGATCGTATATAGAAATGTACGATCGTACATAAAAATGTACGATCGTACATTTTTATACACGATCGTACATTTATATACACGATCGTACATTATTATACACGATCGTACATATACGATCGTACATAAAAATAGGTGATTATCTAAGCTCGAAAAGCGCGCGCAATCTCCAAACAGACCGCAGAGTAAGGGAAGTTTCCAAAGTATTTTCGTGTTCACTTGTCGTCTACTGGCATCAATAAGCATTCGCTATCTATGTCAACAAGATTTGGTGCTTCTTCTCAGCTTTCCAACCATCAGCATGGCGTCAGCTACTAACGGCCAAGGTATGCACGTGACAAAATAGGCAAAATTCGGCCATATTTTCGTTTCTGTGAAGAGAGAGCGAGCTTGTGTGCTTGGAGATTGCGCGCGCTTTTCGAGCGCAGATAATCAACTATACGATCGTACATTTTTATGTACGATCGTTTATAATAATGTACGATCGTATATATCAATGTACGATCGTATATATAAATGTACGATCGTATATAAAAATGTACGATCGTACATTTTTATGCACGATCGTACATTAATATATACGATCGTACATTCATATACACGATCGTACATTATCATACACGATCGTACATTTATATGTACGATCCAGCATGTAAATTATCGGTTATTTCTAAGACGACGTTTCCGGTCAGGGATCGATCTGCGCAGGCCATGCAAGATTCTATTCTTGTTCATGGATCCTTGGTATATGTATGTATCTTGCAGAGGATAGACATCTACGTCTACATGCCCACTGTTCGATGTACATACTGTAAAGCTTCGTGTATTGCGATTGCCCCTTCGAATATATCCCCTCCTGTACCCCTACTGTATTTGGTGACTATCAATTTTATCCCCCTAAATATTGAAAACGCGTGACGAGTCGCCTTTGACCTCGGATTGACCATTAAAACGTTTTTATCCCACGGACTTTAAATATACATACACGTAGTGTACGAAGCTTTACTTTACAGTAGGTAAGGTAGGATTCGCTAGAACGATGTCCTAGGTGTAAGAGCGGATTTGGAGACGAATGCGCTCAAATCTTCGAAGATTGCGACCAGTATGCAAAGTCGAAAGGATGGTGGAAGGAAGCCGGAGAAGCGTATGCTGAATGTGAAGAGGAAGTTGGATTCGAATTGTGAGGCGTCACATTTGAAGCAGCCGCGCTACAATACATACATGTACTTCATTAGGTAGTGCGTTGCTTTAGAGCTTGCTACAATGAAACAGAATCGGTAATACGTCGAAGACTAAAACGACAGCCACCACCCAGAGGTCGCGTTCCACCACCGAATGCAGATTGGCATCACGGTATGGTATACGTACGTATACCTAGCACAAGCAAACTGCTGTCGTTCGCAATGGAAATGTATGTATGTATGTAGGTACGTAGGTACATGAACATGGAGTAGATTATGTTCTAGTAACTTTCTGGGCATTGTTGAAGGAGAACCCATGCATTTGCCACCTCCACCACACAACCACCCACGATGCGATAGAAATCGAAATTCCGCTTGTTGGGAGGACTGTCTGAAGCAAGAAGAAGGACCCTGCTTCAAAAAGTATGTAGGGTACTGTGGGGTAAACCTGGACACGGGGGTAAACCCGGACACCTTGTAAGCTTGGCAACCATACGACCGAATGAGACAAGTATTCCACCAATCGATTCCTTGAACTCTCTTCTTTCAAATGAACTCATGTTCATCATTTGCTGAAGCAGCAAGTTCAGAAAAGCTTAGGTGTCCGGGTTTACCCCCATAGTACCCTATAGCTTTCATTGACTTACTCATTCACGCCACTAATTTTTTAGGTACGTACAAGGTACAGTACATAAGTACTACAGGGTGTCTCACGTAGACCTCCCTAACGATCGAGCCTTATAACTTCCGTACTGCAACAGATATCAAGCTGAAACTTTGTTCCCAGAAACCTAAGAATATACCATACTTTGTGGCAAAATTTGAGCCAGATGGTCCGACAGCGAACAGCTTGATACCTACTGTAATACGGAAGTTATACGGCTGAGTCGTTAGGGAGGTCTACGTGAGACACCCTGTATATTTGCACGTACACTACATTCAGCAAAACAAAATTTGAACAGGTCTATAAAGTTCGTTACTAATTATGCAATAACGTGGGTGTTTCGACTAATTACATTACTAGGTAGGTACCTTAGCAGCCTGCTCTTCTGCACGTACAATCTCTTAGTATAAAAGAATGTAACAGTTGCCTTTCAGCTGTCCATCACCGGATAATGACCAAATCGACTACTTGCGCCAATGCAACAAGGAAACCTACGACCTGGCGGATCAAGCATTTGAAAAATGTTTCACAGACTATTCCGATTTTTACGAAAAGCCAGAAGACATGTCCGGCATGCCTGGCTCCTTCCAGATGCAAGGAGGAAGAATGAGAGGACGACCACCACCAGGTGGTCAGGGTGGAGGCGATGGACAATGGCCACCTACCCCGCCTCCGGAAGACGAAATGGATGGCAGAGGACCGCCGGGTTGGGCTCCTAAAGGTCCTGGTCGTGGTCCGAGGGGGCGTGGACCCCCAGATGGGCAAGGTTCAAGAGGCCCTCCTCCTATGGGAGGGGGAAGCAGGGGCCCATGGAAACGAATGAAACGCTCCCCTCCTGACAGTCCTCACTGAACATTCAACAATAAAACTCACATTTTTTGACTCCACAGTCCACACTCCATTATTCAACGCATCATCTACTTACAAATAGGAGCGATGTCTGTGTGTGTGTGTGTGATGCTATACACTCGCTCAGTTTTGCAGCTATAGCGTCGGCCAATGGCTCATTCGAAAGCTTATGACCCCGAGGGCGGCCAGAAGGCCTTCGATTTTTGATCCGATCAGCCGATCACCAATAATCGATCGATAATCGATATTTTAGTACTAAAAGCGCGCTGATTCACTCATAACTCGCTCAATTTTGCAGCTACAGCATCCATCCATGTCTCTTTCGAGAGCTTATGGCCCCGAGAACGCCAAAAAGGCCTTCGATTTTTGATCTGATCAGCCGATCACCAATAATCGATCGATAATCGATATTTTAGTACTAAAAGCACGCAGATTCGCTCACACTCACTCAATTTTGCAGCTACAGTGTCCATCCAGGGGTCTTCAATGAGCTTATGCCCTCGAGGGCGCCAGGAAGGCCTTCGATTTGTGATATGATCATCCGATCACCAATAATCGATCGATAATCGATATTTTAGTGCTAACAGCTACAGGCTGCAGTTACTTTTCTTCGTCTTCCACACGACCAGGTAAAATAATCAAATTTTGCAACAGAAAAAGCAAACCGAAGCCCTTCGATTTTTGATCTGATCAACCGATCACCAATAATCGATCGATAATCGATATTTTAGTACTAAGAGTACACAGAAACTAAATGCCGCATTTTTTCCAGCCAGTGTTTGCAAATGGTCACGCCCGAAAGTGCACATGAGACTAAGCGGGAGATGTGCCAAAGGGTTGCCAGATCTGCAAAAGGGCTGCCAGATTGCTTATGCGCAAAAAAGGGTTGCCAAATCTGCGATGCGATAGGGTTGCCAACTCTGTGAAAGGGTTGCCAGATGTGCAACTTTTTGCCAATTGTCCAAAATGGTTGCCAGAGTAGATACATTAATAAGTTTCCATATCTCTACAGTACACAACAGGGTTGCCAGATTTGCTTTTACTGCGAAGCTGTAACGGGCCACTGGTACACCAAATAGGGTTACTGGCCAGCCTTCACAGTACCGTATATAACTTGGTATGGCACTAAATTTGACTGCTTGTGCGGCTACATTATACGAACAGGTTGATTAGCGCTATCTACATCGTACATAACTGTACATAGTGTGTGTGTGGTACGGCAGTACATACGAAACCAGTAGTAGCAGCAGACACACAGTAGGTACATGGGTACAATACGTACAATCGACTGCATTACACGATACAGAAGACAATTAATGAAATACGTGAAGGAAAATACAAAAATTCAATCAACGATGTTCACTCATACCCAGTCACTCACTCGTTCTCTCTTCCAACACACTTGGTTTGCAGTCTCTTTTTGAATATCTTCGTCATCCAGTAGGCGATTGAAAGGATTAGGAACAGATGACAGAAAGATGGCTGACGTCAGGCTCCTGCTCTTCTCTGGCACTAAGAAGAAGTCGAATTTCCATCATGACTTGATGGTGGTCGATGCCAACGATATCAGATGGGCGCAACATTGGATTGACGCGTCTGTCGATGAAATACTGGCAGAGATGAGGATACAAATACTGGTTTCCCATCGTGTTCTTCTGCTCAATCTGGTCGCGACGACATGCCTCACAGTAACTTTTCCATGATGATTCCTTACCTGGTGATGAATCGCTCGTGATGTATCTGGAACGGGGAATGGTCCCATTTGAGAGGTTCGAAGTGAGCTTTCTCCATTTTTTACAAATTGCAATGACAAAAATTGTGCGAAGAAAAAATTGTTTCCCGGTAAGAACGTACTGTACATAATCTACTGCAGATGACAAGAAGCCCCCTGGAAAACCGATTACAGTGTGGCTATTTTGAATGGTGAAATTCCAGCGGCTTCGGCAAAATGCATAGTAAGCAGGGTTCAAAACTAATCGCTTCTGTTCTGGTGTGACAATCGGTCTTTGCAATATCGAATACCAAATTGACCTGTGATGGCTTTTTTGTTGTTAAAGAGGGACTCGCATAAAAAAAGTTGGGGTCGAGAAACATCAAAATATCCCAATATTACGTTACTGAGCCGCTAAAACGCTGGTATGTTCATTTACTAAGGATCCGCCCGACAGAGAGGTCTACGTCGACTGCATCACCAACTTCGTTTACGGACCTCGAAACGCACAGCGAGATGATCGCATGTTCGACAACATGGTGCTGGGGATACGCAGAATGACGGAGGTCTACGAAGACCACGCAGAATGACGGAGGTCTACGAAGACCAATGTCTTACCTGTACGTAATGTACATTATGATGTCAATGGATGCTATTATTCGCATTCAAAATTTTTCGACAACTTCAGGAATATGGTGGTGAAAGATTACGGTAACAAGGAACAAGTGAACACTGATTGATAAATAATTGATAAATAATAACTAACTTCAAGAACAAGTGAACACTGATTGATAAATAATTGATAAATAATAACTAACTTGCTAGCTAGTAAATAAATAACAACTTGCTAGCTAGTAAATAAATAAACATTTACCTATCTACATACATGTACTGTACTTTACATATTTACGTTGACTGTTTGGAGTGGCTAAACCTCTGGGTACAGTTTGATATCCAATTATGATACAATGGATGCTATCTCCCTTCCCTCCCCGCCAAGGCCCCCCACCCCATTTCCCCCCCCCCCACACCCCTCAGGCGAAACGCCCGACAGCAGGAAACGAAGCGGAAAAGAAAAGGAAAAAATCTTCTTTTCTTTTTCTTTTTCCCTCCCCCCTCCCCTCGCTGCTGTCGGGCGTTTCGCCTAAAAAAACACGCGTGGTTTGACTATCCAATTAGGCACGGTGATCGTCAATAGATCCGGAACGGAAACTCTTGGTTATTCGCACTCAAAATTTTTCTAAAACTTCAGGAATACGGTGGTGAAAGATTACGGTAACAAGTGAACACTTTGTGAAAGATTGATACACTAACTAGCTAGTAAATAAATAAACAATAATTGATAAATAATAACTAACTTCAAGGAACAAGTGAACACTGATTGATAAATAATAACTAACTTGCTAGCTAGTAAATAAATAAACATTTACCTATCTACATACATGTACTGTACTTTACATATTTACGTTGACTGTTTGGAGTGTAACTCAAAATTTTTCTAAAACTTCAGGAATACGGTGGTGAAAGATTACGGTAACAAGGAACAAGTGAACACTTTGTGAAAGATTGATACACTAACTAGCTAGTAAATAAATAAACAACATTTACCTATCTACATACATGTACTGTACTTTCAATACAAAATAAAATCACAATCACGCTCCAATCAAAATCTTGGCAACTGACATAAAGCTTGACCCTAAAGTACCCCTGGGGAAAAATTAAGGCCCCCCTAAAGTACCCCTGGGGAAAAATTAAGGCTCCAATAAATAGGCTTAAGCCTACGCCTAAGCCTAAACATACAGGGTGTTTCCTTTGGATATATCATGTCGTTTGGGGCTATAACTTGCGAACCACAAAACTTTCCGAAAAGAAAACTTTGTTTTTGCAATGAAAGAAAACGTTTCCGGAACTGGAAAATAATGTCGACACCTTCCTCACTGACAGCAACTGCCAGCTTCCAGTGCACAATCGCCGTGAATGTACACCTTCCTCACTGACAGCAGCTGAGCTAATAAGGTAGCTCAATACTGTAGCATACCATACACATACTGTACCAAGCTAAGCTAGCCACTTAAAAGCCTATTAGCTAGTATAGGGCAGCCTGGGGCAAAACCGCCCACACGGGAAAATCCGTCCACCTATGATAAAACGACAAAAGAAAGCAAACTGCCAGCTTCCAGTGCACAATCGCCGTGAATGTACACCTTCCTCACTGACAGCAACTGCCAGCTTCCAGTGCACAATCGCCGTGAATGTACACCTTCCTCACTGACAGCAACTGAGCTAACAAGGCAGCCTAAGCTAGCCACTTTTACAGAACCAGAAGCCTATTAGCTAGTATAGGGCAGCCCACTGTACCATACATACACATCACGAGCTAAGCTAGCCACTTTTACAGAACCAGAAGCCTATTAGCTAGTATAGGGCAGCCTGGGGCAAAACCACCCACACGGGAAAATCCGTCCACCTATGATAAAGAAAGCGACAAAAGAAAGCAACTGCCAGCTTCCAGTGCACTATCACCGTGAATGTACACCTTCCTCACTGACAGCAACTGCCAGCTTCCAGTGCACAATCGCCATGAATGTACACCTTCCTCACTGACAGCAACTGCCAGCTTCCAGTGCACAATCCCCGTGAATGTACACCTTCCTCACTGACAGCAGCTGAGCTATAAGGCAGCTCAATACTATAGCATACCATACACATACTGTACCATACATACACATCACAAGCTAAGCTAGCCACTTTTACAGAACCAGAAGCCTATTAGCTAGTATAGGGCAGCCTGGGGCAAAACCGCCCACACGGGAAAATCCGTCCACCTATGACAAAGAAAGCGAAAAAAGAAAGCAACTGCCAGGGAAAATCCGTCCACCTATGACAAGAAAGCAACTGCCAGCTTCCAGTGCACAATCGCCGTGAATGTACACCTCCCTCACTGACAGGAACTGCCAGCTTCCAGTGCACAATCGCCGTGAATGTACACCTTCCTCACTGACAGCAACTGCCAGCTTCCAGTGCACAATCACCGTGAATGTACGCCTTCCTCACTGACAGCAGCGGAGCTAATAAGGCAGCTCATACTGTAGCATACCATACACATACTGTACCATACATACATATCACAAGCTAAGCTAGCCACTTTTACAGAACCAGAAGAAGCCTAAGCTAGCCACTTTTACAGAACCAGACGCCTATTAGCTAGTATAGGGCAGCCTGGGGCAAAACCACCCACATGGGAAAATCTGTCCACAAACCATGAAGCGTAAAGCAGTTTGACAAAAGAAAGCAAACTGCCAGCTTCACAGTGCACATTGTGAATCGCCGTGAATTACCCTTCCTCACTGACAGCAACTGCCAGCTTCCAGTGCACAATCGCCAATGAATGTACACCTTCCTCACTGACAGCAACTGCCAGCTTCCAGTGCACAATCGCCGTGAATGTACACCTTCCACACTGACCGCAGTTGAGATAATAAGGCAGCTCAATACTGTAGCATACCATACACATACTGTATAGGGCAGCCTACTGTACCATACATACACATCACGAGCTAAGCTAGCCACTTTTACAGAACCAGAAGCCTATTAGCTAGTATAGGGCAGCCTGGGGCAAAACCGCCCACACGGGGAAAATCCATCCACCTATTAGAAGGAAAGCGGCGACAAAAAGAAAGCAACTGCCAGCTTCCAGTGCACAATCGCCGTTAATGTACACCTTCCTCACTGACAGGAACTGCCAGCTTCCAGTGCACAATCGCCGTGAATGTACACCTTCCTCACTGACAGCAACTGCCAGCTTCCAGTGCACAATCGCCATGAATGTACACCTTCCTCACTGACAGCAACTGCCAGCCTCCAGTGCACAATCGCCGTGAATGTACACCTTCCTCACTGACAGCAGCTGAGCTATAAGGCAGCTCAATACTATAGCATACCATACACATACTGTACCATACATACACATCACAAGCTAAGCTAGCCACTTTTACAGAACCAGAAGCCTATTAGCTAGTATAGGGCAGCCTGGGGCAAAACCGCCCCACACGGGAAAATCCGTCCACCTATGACAAAGAAAGCGAAAAAAGAAAGCAACTGCCAGGGAAAATCCGTCCACCTATGACAAAGAAAGCGAAAAAGAAAGCAACTGCCAGCTTCCAGTGCACAATCGCCGTAAATGTACACCTCCCTCACTGACAGGAACTGCCAGCTTCCAGTGCACAATCGCCGTGAATGTACACCTTCCTCACTGACAGCAGCGGAGCTAATAAGGCAGCTCATACTGTAGCATACCATACACATACTGTACCATACATACATATCACAAGCTAAGCTAGCCACTTTTACAGAACCAGAAGAAGCCTAAGCTAGCCACTTTTACAGAACCAGACGCCTATTAGCTAGTATAGGGCAGCCTGGGGCAAAACCACCCACACGGGAAAATCCGTCCACGCATGATAAAGCGACAAAAGAAAGCAAACTGCCAGCTTCCAGTGCACAATCGCCGTGAATGTACACCTTCCTCACTGACAGCAACTGCCAGCTTCCAGTGCACAATCGCCGTGAATGTACACCTTCCTCACTGACAGCAGTTGAGCTAATAAGGCAGCTCAATACTGTAGCATACCATACACATACTGTATAGGGCAGCCTACTGTACCATACATACACATCACGAGCTAAGCTAGCCACTTTTACAGAACCAGAAGCCTATTAGCTAGTATAGGGCAGCCTGGGGCAAAACCGCCCACACGGGAAAATCCATCCACCTATGATACGGAAAGCGACAAAAGAAAGCAACTGCCAGCTTCCAGTGCACGATCGCCGTTAATGTACACCTTCCTCACTGACAGCAACTGCCAGCTTCCGGTGCACAATCGCCGTGAATGTACACCTTCCTCACTGACAGCAACTGCCAGCTTCCAGTGCACAATCGCCGGTGAATGTACACCTTCCTCACTGACAGCAGCTGAGCTATAAGGTAGCTCAATACTGTAGCATACCATACACATACTGTACCAAGCTAAGCTAGCCACTTAGAAGCCTATTAGCTAGTATAGGTCAAAAAGGAAGCCAACTGCCAGCTTCCAGTGCACTATCACCGTGAATGTACACCTTCCTCACCCTGACAGCAACTGCCAGCTTCCAGTGCACAATCGCCATGAATGTACACCTTCCTCACTGACAGCAACTGCCAGCTTCCAGCGCACAATCGCCGTGAATGTACACCTTCCTCACTGACAGCAGCTGAGCTATAAGGCAGTCTAAATACTTATAGCATACCATACACATACTGTACCATACATACACATCACAAGAAAAGCTAGCCACTTTTACAGAACCAGAAGCCTATTAGCTAGTATCGGGCAGCCTGGGGCAAAACCGCCCACACGGGAAAATTCGTCCACCTATGACAAAGCAAGCGAAAAGAGAAAGCCACGGCCAGGGACCATCCGTCCTCCTATGACAAAGAAAGCGAAAAAAAAGCAACTGCCAGCTTCCAGTGCACAATCGCCGGGAACGTACACCTCCCTAACTGACAGGAACAGCCAGCTTACAGTGAACACTCACCTAGAATTTACACCTTCCTCACTGAAAGCAACTTCAAGCTTCCAGTGCACAATCGCCGTGAATGTACACCTTCCTCACTGACAGCAGCGGAGCGCGTAAGGCAGCTCAATACTGTAGCATACCATACACATACTGTACCATACATCCATATCACAAGCTAAGCTAGCCACTTCAACAGAACCAGAAGCCTTATTAGCTCTTTTTTTTTTAGCCGCCCCCCCGCTACATTTTGGCGGCCCAAAACCACCACACGGGAAAATCCGTCCACGTATGATAAAGCGACAAAAGAGAGCAACTGCCAGCTTCCAGTGCACAATCGCCGTGAATGAACACCTTCCTCACTGACAGCAACTGCCAGCTTCCAGTGCACAATCGCCGTGAATGTACACCTTCCTCACTGACAGCAGTTGAGCTAATAAGGCAGCTCAATACTGTAGCATACCATACACATACATGACCAAGCTAAGCTAGTATTAGCTAGTATAGGGCAGCTTACTGTACCATACATACACATTACTAGCTAAGCTAGCCACTTTTACAGAGCCAGAAGCCTATTAGCTGAGCAGTAGTGCAGCCTGGGTTTTTACAGGCCACACGGGGAAAATCCATCCACCTATGATAAAGCGACAAAAGAAAGCAACTGCCAGCTTCCAGGTACACAATCGCCGCGGGAATGTACACCTTCCGCCCGGACAGCAACTGCCAGCTTCCAGCGCAACAATCGCCGGTGAATGTACACCTTCCTCACAAGCATGGCCAGCTTCCAGTGCACAATCGCCGTGAACGGACACCTTCCTCACTGACAGCAGCTGAGCTAATAAGGTAGCTCAATACTGTAGCATACCATACACATACTGTACCAAGCTGAGCTAGCCACTAGAAGCCTATATGCTAGACAAGGGAGCTAGCTTAACCATACATACACACTCACGAGCTAAGCTAGCCAATTTAATATAACCAGAAGCCTATTAGCTGAGAAGGCAGCCTGGCAAAACTGCCTACACAGGAAAATCCGTCCACCTAGTATGATGCTTTTAGGAAGGCGAGCAAGACAAAGAAAGCGACAAAAGAAAGCAACTGCCAGCTTCCAGTGCACAATCGCCGGTGAATGCACAGCCTCCGCACCGAAGTGCAACTGCCAGCTTCCAGCGCAGCATAATCGCGCGTGACGGTACACCTTCCTCACTGACAGCAGCTGAGCTAGAAGGCAGCTCAATACTGTAGCATACCATACACATATACTGTACCATACATACACATTACGAGCTAAGCTAGCCACTTTTACAGAACCAGAAGCCTATTAGCTAGTACAGGGCAGCCTAGGGCAAAAGCGCCCACATGGGAAAATCCGTCCACCTATGATGCTTTTAGGAAGGCAAGCAAGATAAAAGAAAGTGTAGCCCGGCCCGGTGGGTTCTGAGGCTGGCTTTCAAAAAAGCATGCGTTCGCAGGTAAGCAAATGGGATATTGCGGGTTAATCCCTGCGCTCTTCTGTTGCTAACTAGGCAAGGGAGGCAAAAAGGGGATTGGTGGCTACTCCCAGGCCACTTTTACTTCCCAGACTAGGCCGAACTATCCCACCCACCCATACATAGGGTAGTGTGGGGTAAACCCGGACACGGGGGGTAAACCCGGACACGGACAACCATGACCGATTTACCAATCCATTCCTGATGAACTCTCCTCTTGTTCATCATTACCGTGTCCGGGTTTACCCCACAGAATCCTACATGATACAGTTCACGATCCTACACAATCCTACACGATCCGATACACGATCCTACACAGTTCGTCGTAATCACGAAATTACGCGGTTCAGCGGGCGTTGGCGGCGGAGGCGGCGGGAGCGTGGGCGGGTGTTGGAAGCAGCGAAGGTGAATTGCCTACCCAGTGCTCGATCGTCTGGAAGCTGCGGCACTCATACCACACCTGACTGGAGGGCGCGCGAGGATCCTCGTAACGACCGTCCGGCAGTGGCGAACAGTCCAGAACCACTGAAAAAGACAATACGCAAGCATTGATGAAGTACGGGTACCGTGGGGTAAAATCCTGTTCACTAAATTTCAGGGTTGCATATCTCAGTTATGGACCGGTTGAGACAAATCTTAGGCGATATACAAGTTCAAACATGGAGCGTACTGCCCCGAAGTGGGAGATCTATGAAACAGCAAGTAAGGAGCTTAGGTGGTCCGGTCTACCCCCATAGCACCCAGTACCCTATATTCGTAGCTTTTAGCTCAAATTTCCCCCCCCCCCCCCCTCGCGCAGCGGTCTCTTCACTCCTTGCTAACCCAGTGTAGCAAAGTCATGAAGGAAACTGTGGTTAAAACCCGGCCATGAGAAAATCCGACCACCTAAATTTTAGGGCAGCTACCTATTTCAACAACCAATGGATCGATTTGGACAATCATATTCCTTGAACTCACCTTCTATCAAATAAGCGGCCGTGTTTACCCCACAGTACCTGATATACGCACTGTATATTATGCCAGACGATATACAAAAAAGCTCAGCTTGGCGGAAGCTCTGGGAGGCCTTGTGGACCACGTCGACGTTCACGAAAAGGTTCTGGGGCGGAAAGGTCGGCTGCGTGGGGACGAATGTGTTGCCGCCGCACCACTCTACGAACTTGGGCACTAGGCACTGGCCCACGTCGAAGGCGAAGCTGCCGAACAGGTGCTCGATCGTGATCTGGTCTCGCACTCGAACCACGCCTGGCTGCAGGGAGAGCGCGGATCTTCGTAGCGACCGTCCAGCTCGCCGGTGCAGTCGAAGACTGAAAAAGCAAACGCACGTACAGGCAAAACGGTGGATGAAGGATGGGGTAACATGGGGTGTGAAAAGCTTAGCATAACGTGGGGTATGTGGGGGAAACGAACAGAAGGGCGCGCGAACCGGGCACCGTGTGGCAGAGTGGGTGGTATAACCAATCAATGTCACGGTACCAAGATTACAGAAGCTCCAAAGAATTTTTATCCTGAGTCAGGGTATCGGCACCAAACCAAAAGCTGGAATACATGGGCCAACCTGGCTTCGTGGCA
>JASAMW010004759.1:0-35252 GCA_030247985.1 Epsilonema sp. ZAB3_2
CCCTTTACAGCTAATCTGTATCATATATGATACGGACCCCATCGCCCGGATATCGCGCGACACTTTTTCAAAATCGCTTACGATTTTTTGAAATCGCGCGACGTTTTTTGACAATATCGCCGACGCCTATTTTTGTCACATCGCGAACAGCATATCGCGAGTTTTTGCCGTGGGCGATCTGAACTCGCGATGAGATTGATGTTTTGCGCGATATGGTCTGCGATAAGATTTTACTAATACCATCGTTGATTAGGTGATTTACGTGCTTGTTTGCCTATAGTTTTATTGGCGATAATTAATTTTACCCACATCAGTGTATATTGATAATCGCTGACGTGACGACAGTAACCTGTTTGTCTTGATATTTGCTTATTATAGGGACGAAGGTGATTGACCGCAATGGTGACGACTCATTGACACGTCACTGTGATAACAATCTTATCATGTTCGATCAAGGCCTACAGTGATATGTGGTGTACATAATAAAAAGTTTATTACTTCTGTATGCTTACATATGCTTGACACGTATATACCACCAAGGAGGTCTCATTTCCAGCTGGTTTGGTTCAAGCACATTTCTTTGTGTACATATTCGGCATCGTTTCGATCGAAGCTTCAGTATGCAGTTAGAAATCGCAAATGCGGCGATGTCTTGTTAATCGCGTGTGCAGCGACGAACGCGATATGACATGCTTGTTTTTTTTCGGCGTAATATATGAATAAGGTGAATTGATTGAGCCGTCGTTCTCACGCACGCAGTGCACTGTGTGTGCGTGCTGTAGGAGAGGGCACGCGCTGCGCGCGCTGTTATGTATTGACGTGCCCGCGCGCGCTGTCAGCTGCGCGCGCGCTGTTATGTATTGACGTGCCCGCGCGCGCTGTCAGCTGGCGCGCTGTTCATCATTGTCCGTTCATCATAGCTCATCATTGTACGTATACGTTACGTACTGGCTGGTTTGTCGGAGAAAAGGTGCCGCCTTGATCACTCAGAAATGTAAGCATATGCTCATTTCATTAGCTAATTAAGCTAATTAGTGCCGAAATTTTGAAGGGAAAGGTTGTAAGGAATGGTGCTGAAGTTTTTGCTAATTTTTTCACAAGTTTTCTCATGGTTTTTATTTTTATTTCAAACGAAAAAATATATACTTTGTTTAATATAATTTTAAATAATTGCAAATGTGAATAATTTCTGGCTAAAACAAAGTTTATTTGTCCTAAAATTATTTCTCAGTTGCACCATTGCCTCACGGCTTTCTTTGGTGAAGTGCTTTTGTGCTAAAAATAGCTTTTTTAGCTTGTAAATTTTGCTTTTGCTAATTAATTAGCTTTATGCAAATTCAATGAACCCATTTTATCGTGTACGTATGTGTTGTAATTTTTCAAATTTTTTTCCCGCCAAATTTTGTTTCTATTGCAGTGTAATGCTGTCCGGTGTGACGCCGCAGCATGTAAGGAAATCGCAGGAGTTGCTATCGGAACGTACATCTCAATCTGACTCGAAAATCGCGGCGTCGGCGATTGAGAGAATCGAAGTTTCTGGCCTTCCAGTTCCCGAGGTACGGTGCATATATCAATGCAAGCGGGTTTTGACAGCGTTGTCTTTAACTTGTTTGCTCACCTCATCTGATGCACGGTGCTAATAATTTACGATTTCTTTGTTCTTTTTACCATGTAGCTGCGTCGCACTCGGAGCCTGCTTCTTAGCTCGGAATTCCCGCATATCGCACAGCAGCTTGAGCGATTCGGAGTCAACGTGAAACTGCTACCTGAAGACGGAAATCTACACAATCCCGAGCTGGTAATCTCGCAAGAGGTCTTTTGTTTTCGGGAAAATTAGCAATGCTAATCGGTGGTTCATTGATATCTGTTCAATTTTTTCCCAAATTTTCCAGCTCGAATCGCTTCCGGCACTGTCACTGCAGGAGTCTATGCATGGGATTGCTGAGGCTCTCATGAACACTCCGGAGGAAGAAATGGAGAAAGCCTTGGTAAAGCGTTATTTTTGAATTTTGCTAAGGAATGTAATTTATTGTCATCGGCCATGTGTGATGGGTCGCGCTATTTTGGTTGCCGTTCGGATAGCTTTTTTATTGTTATTTTTTATGCAGACGTTTCCTCCGCCCCCGAATATCGCAGCTGACGTCGTGGCGGATTCCTCACAGTCCGACTCGGAGGAGACAGTTCCCAATCAGCAGAATCAAGCGGCCAATCATCAGCAGGAAGAGGTGAGGATAATTGGCCTATCAAAAATTCGCAATAAATTTTTATTGCCTCTTTGTCCACTGCCGTCTCCTTTCCCCATTGTGTACGTACAAATAGCTTCTTTGTTCGTCTCTGCCTACCTTTCTCCCCTTTTCCTTTTCTGTCGACCAAGGTCGCTTTCAAAATTTCTCCCATCTTGCTCCTGAACATAGTTTATTGTAACAGTTGGATGCACCTTCGACAGTTGCATCCATTTCTACCAACACTCAACCCGTGAAAATTTGACCTGTGTTGTGAAAATATCTGCATACTCCGATACTGTAATCTACCACCTAATAAATGCTTCGGCCTGTACAGGAGGAGGTGGAGGTCGATCCGATTACTGGTGAACCCATCGTCATCACTCCACCGGATGTTACCTTGACTGAGCAGCAGAAGCCCACCCCTGTCGTGACTGAGGAGACTGCTGCTAATATCGCCAGTGCAGAGACAATGAAGGAGGCGGAGAAACAGGCTGAACCCGAAGTCAAATCGAAGAAAGTTAGCTACTGCTTAATTTTTTGCCTTTTTCACCCATAAAGGCAGTTCTTATCATGATCACATCTATGCTTTCAATGGTTTAAATAATTGTAATATTTTGCAGCATACGCGGAACAATCCCACCCGGGAGGTTGACTATCAGAGCAACATCTACGACTGGAGCGCGAGCGATGCCCAGCCGGACTTCGGTTTGCCGTCGCGAAAGCTGACCGCAGAGGAGATTACGACTTTCGACCCCGACCAGGATCCTTCCCTTTCGGTGCAGCGTTTTCGGGTTGGCGAGAAGGTGGCCACTCACGAGGCCGAGCGTTTCCGGTGGCAGGGGGCGTTTGTTTTGGAGGTAAGCTGACACTCGTGGCTGTTTTTGTGAGTCATTCATGCAAAGCAAAGGGATGCCTTGTGGCATGTAATCGTATTATTCTGCTTTTCTTTTGCTTTGAATTGGTCAGATAGGGGTTAGAAAATCGCACACTGCACTATTTTCCAACCTGTTGAGCACTTAACTGCAGTGTAAGTAATCGCAGGCTCGACTATTTATAGGTACGTCACATCAGCCCGAAGAGCGAACGAAACGTGGCTGCGCAGCGCGAGGAAGCAGTCCGACGTGCTTCTGCTGGTCGCACTATGCGTTGGTGTGCGTGGGAGTATCGGCTCAAGATCTTGTGCAACCACTGGGGCCGGTACAAGCAGATCTGGTGGCCTCAGTGGCGGTGCCAGCGGTGGCAGGACTGCCCTTGGCCTCCGAAGCCCAACTTGAAGGGTCTGTCCCAGGTGGAGGAGGAAGTCGTGCAGAGGAAGTATCTGGCGCTGGTGCAGCACGCGAACAAAATCATCAATGTAAGCCCATTAGTTTGCATTGTAAATAGTAGATCGCAAGTCACGCGATAGTTATATCCCTTTAGAGTTACAAATCGCAACTATCGCGAGTTAAGTTGAGTGAAGTTCAATGCATGTGCATTAGATTTTATTGTAAATAGTAGATCGCAAGTCACGCGATACTAATATCCCTTAAGGCTTACAAATCGCAACTATTGCGAGTTAAGTTGAGTAAAGTTCAAAGCATGTACGTTAGGTTGTATTGTAAATAGTAGATCGCAAGTCACGCGATAGTTATATCCCTTTAGGCTTACAAATCGCAACTATTGCGATTTCTTTTTGTTGTATGTAGATCAAGGAGAAGAAGCAGGTCCTGTGTGTGCGCGATCAGTACCTGGTCTGCGAGTTGGTCTGTGCGCCCTACGCGACGGTGAGATGTCTTCACAAGTCGGGCAAACGTCTTTGTGTCACTTTCGAATTCATCTCGAACGTGTGCAACTGCCCGAAAGGCGTCAGTCCCGCCGAATTCGCCCACCTACCGAAGAATCTGCAGCCGGTGCCATACTTCGAGCTGTTGACCACACCACGAATCGAGGAGGCGCGCTCTGTGATCGGATGTAAGTGAGCTATTTACTACTAAAGCAATAGCAAAGGAATCGACCTTATCTCGTTTCCTAAGTACTCAATAGATACAAATCGTCATTTCCTCCTTTCCTAACTGCCTTTGTTTCATTAATTTAAGCTGCTTCCTTGACGGATGAGATCGATCGCACTGCTAACGCTCGCCGGCGATTTCTGAAGAAACAGAAGGAGTCGAAGAAGCCTACGCGCCGGGATCTTACCAAACAGATCGCGGAGGAAGGGAAGTTGTCTGCAGCCAGCCAGCCGTCGTCGGGGAAGGAAGCTGACAGTTCTCCTCCTGGACCACTGGAGGGCGGTCAGATCGAACTGGCAGATAGCAGAGGAGACCCCCTGCAAAATGTTAGTAGTATATGTATGTTGCTGTATCGACTAGCTGTTGAACACCCTTTGCTCAAGAGTAGGATGGTACAGTAATCTTATAATATTATTTGATTAGGCGGACATGCTTAATGGCAGTCACTCCGACGATGTTAACAAGGCGTTGGATGAGGAAGCTGAAGCTGCCAAACAGAAAGCCATTGCGGATCAGCAGGAACGCGAGCAGAAGGCGGCGGAGACCCTGGCAAAGATCAAAATTCCTGGTGCCAACAAATTGGACGTGGCGGAACTGGAGCCGCAGGTACTTCACTATGCATGTAGCGTACTGTGCTCTGTTTCACTTATCGTGCGATACATAAAATGCACTTAACAAAATCGCAAAACGTGCGAATAAGTTTTTTATTACAGACCAAAGCTCAAGCCACGGCTCTTGCTCGCCTGAAGCAGGCTCAGCTCAGTTGCGCGGCTGTCTTCGCTGGGGATGAGGCGAAAGAGGATCTTCACATCGAAGCCAGGACAACGAAAACCATGGACGATGCAGTCTCTGCACTGGGTACACTGTCCAATCAGATGGCCGTACTCATCGCTCAGGGCGCGAACATTCTGTCCGGGCAAAAGACAACTCACGAGGTGTGTATCGGTTTTATGAGTGTAGTGCAAAAAAGTGGAACTAGTTTTTTGTCTCCTATTACTTATCGTTCACAATCCAGTAAGAAGGGTGTACTGTGCTTTAGAGCCTATCTGGACTCATGCAGCAGGTGGCCAAATCTTGCGCTTCGAACGAGCAGGTGAAGGATTCCTTCCTCTCCTTGGTGTCTGCAGGGCCGGCTGGTGTCCAGATCAGTCCCATCAAACAGCAGAGCGGTTAGAACTGCAGTTAGGTTTATCCATAGCTAAAGAAGGAAGGTATAGAGCAGTATCAGTAATGCAAATTTTTTTTATTACTTTTGAGAATGGGGGGAAATAGGTTGGGAAGACGGTGATAAGAGAGGTGAAAATTCCGCTGTAGGATGGCCTACCACAGATGACCTGTTGAGAGCCGAAAGTCAGTCTAAGAACATGGGCACTCCCGGGAATCGCGAAATGCGCGATATGTTTTTCTTGAGACATTCGAATCGCAAGGTAGACTATGTCTTGGCTGGGGTGGCTAGCATGCCTGTTCCCCAGTCGACGTCGACGCCTCTTGATTCCTCGTTTCACCACCATTCAACAAGCTCCGTCGTGATGCGCGTTTCTTTATCGCTGGAAGAGCAGTCTGTTAGCCGATTGGTTTCAAGCAGCTCATCAGAATCAGCAGATGAGCAGTCACACAATCAGCTTTCTTCAACTGCGGTGGTGCTGCCGTCAGAGGAACCTGCTCCCGAAGTCACTTACGAGAAGAACAGCAGCATCGAGGTGTCGAATCACGAAGTGGTGGCGGTTATTCGCACGATCAATCCACTGGAAGCGCACCGGGAGAAAGTTCGCAATTACAAGGGCAGCACACGCGATCTGATCCCGCATTATGGCAAAACTGCCGATGGTCGACTCCTGCAGTTCTGGCCAACATTTCGCGAAGTGAGCGAGGAGGAGGCTGACCCAGTGGCCTTGGCTCGTCAGTTTCCCAAGAAGGCAGAAATCACGAAGGTGGCGATAGGCGACAAGCTACACTGCAAGGGTCGTATTTCACCCGAAAGAGTGAACGAATCAGCGATCAGTTTCTCACTTTCGGAGGCCTCTAGCGGCGACTTATACCTACCCTCTCCACATGGCAAGAAGGCAGGTGCGAAAACCGGAGGTGGTCGTGGCGGGAGTAAGAAGGGTGCAGGAAGAGGGGGTGGAAGTAGTGGAGGGGCATCTGGTGGAGGCAGTGGTGGCCGTGGTTTACGCAGTCGGGAGAAGAGCGCAGGAGGAGGTGGTGGTGGAGCGGCAGGAGGTGACGACGATGACGAAGATGACGAAGAGAAAAAGAAGAGAAATCGCCCGTCTGGTGGTGCTCCCAGGTCAGGCCCAGGTACAGGGAAATCGCAGAAGAAGAAAGGAGGTGAGGAAGATGAAGAAGAGGATGTTCCACCTCAAGCAGGTCCTAAAGGCCGCAGAAAATCTGCTGCCCCTGAGGATGCGAAGCCCAGTACATCCGGAGCGACACCGAAGCTCAAGAAGCCCACCAAGAAGAGCTTGAAAATGAAGCCGGCTGTGGGTAAGGAGGAAGATGAGGAGGAGAGCAGCACCAGTCAAATGGGCCCTTTTGATCTTGTGAATATGTCGGATGAGACACGCAACACAATGCTGAAACCATTCTTCTGGAAGCCGGGAAATGTGAGGGATTTCAAGGGGAAGTTCAAGGCATCCAGAGAATGCAACCGTGATCCGATGTTTGTGCGACCAAGCGAAGCTGGAAAAGAGCAGTCTGATGGAGCGAAAGAGAAGATCTGGGGTAATCGCAAGGGAACAGTTTGGAATCTCCAGCCGCGCGTTTTCAGAAGTGGGAAAACTAGCGCAATCCCGTGTATCTACTCGGAGAGGCGATATCAAGAGTTCACCGGCTACATCGACAGCACCGCTCCTTACAACAAAACGAAGCTGACGATGTGTGTGGCGAAGAAGGGCAAAATCGAGCGATGGAGGGATTTCAACACAATGGTGCCCACGACATATTCGGATGAATGGCCTATCAGCGAGGGTGGAGGGGCGACGCACGAAGAAGCTGAAGAACCGATCACATTCGAATCCGACACTCACTACTACTGTCTGGAACGCATCCGATGGGAGTGCCGTGGAGCAGTGTTCTCAGTTCCACAGAGAGGGCGCAAGTTCACCCAAGCTCAGAAGGAGGCCATGGGCAAATGCGTGTACCGTCTGATCACCAATGTCTTTCGTGACAAGGGACTGGATGCGATTGCAACAGATGTGGCTTACGTGGGAACTTTCGAAGTTCGTCATCCCCTGGCTATTCTGAACTGCCTGCCGAGATTTGTCGCGGAGGTGCGCACTGCTCTTTTTACTGCTGTCTTCTTTATTAGTAGTCCGTTTGTACTGAGATAGCTTAGCATTCCCGACCTCTTCCCCCTATTCTTCCAGGCCTTCTTGATCGTCTTGAAAATGGCGTACGCGGTGATGCCACAGGGCGGGTGTGACAACAACCAGTATCGCGTCATGTGCGATTTGTTGAAGACCATGCTAGAAGTAGTGGCTGCACGCATGGCCGACCGCTACTATAAGGGTCAGTACAACTTCCGCGAGGACATCGTGTCCGAGCTGTTCAACAGCCGCGTGAGCAAGTTCCAGGACATGCTAGATGATGCGCTGCCATCGAATACCGACCTGATCAAGTTGTACTACAAGGACACCTGGCACTCTTCGGTTACCACCCACGTTTTTAACACATCCTTGAAACAGCACCTCTTAGTTGCTCGGATAAAAAGGACAACCCCATGTTATTTCAGATATCTGGCAATCCTCTGTACACTCTGAATCAGTCAGCTGATGATGATGATGGAGGCAAGGATTTTTTTGCTTGCTTTGCAATAGACAGTCTAGTGATGCATGGGTGCGAGGGGGTGAGGGGTGGGATGAAAGGGCGTTATAGGGTAGTACTGCGTTCATCGTTTGTAATCGCCACTTGTGCGATATCGGTTGAATATAGTGTTATTCTTCGTTTTTTAGCCGCAGCTGCCAAGGTTGAGGAGGGAAAACTGGAGAAGAAGGAGTCTGGAGAAGAGGCGTCTGGGGATGAGACGAAGGACAACTCGTTCGCGCCCATGCAGGAAGTTCCGGAGGGTCAGCAGAAGCAGCTCGTAGGCGTTTACAAGTTGAAGCAAGGTATAGCGTTTCACGTGATATGAAAAGTTATCACTGACAGTACATAGCAAAAGGACATTCAATTCGCACAGCATGTGATGACCATATACATGTATACGGCATAACGTGATGATATCGTGCCTTTATGATTGCAACTATCTGTACAGATTCCGAGTCTTCCAGCGACTCCAGTGACTCCGAGGACAGCTCGGACGAGGAGCAGCAGCAGAAGATAAAGAAGCCATCCACAGGCCAGAAAGAGGTAGTCACAGGCGATAGTTACACTGCCACTTTGTAGGCTTTTGTATCACTGCACAGGCGATAGATATACTGCCACTTTGTAGGTTATTGTATCACTGCACAGGCGATAGATATACTGCCACTTCGTAGGTTATTGTATCACTGCACATGCGATTGGTGCACTGAAACGTTGTAGGCTACATGAATCACTGCATAGGCGATAGCTACACTGACAAATGTGCATTGCATTTTCAGCGAAGCAAAGCGGCTACAGCACCACCGCCGAGAAAAGTGACTGCTGCAGAGGCACGGCGCGAGAAAGAGATGGAGGAAGACCTTCGACGTCGACGCGAGGCTGCTGATAGAAGAGAGAAGGCAAAGAAAGCGCGCGAGCAGAAGGCGTTGGAGGCGGCAGCCACGAAGAAGGCAAAAGAGGAGGAAGCAAGGAAAAAGGTATGACACCAGTTCTACCTAGTCGCATGTTCACTCGCCCAACTCATCGCGTGTTGTGTCTTGTTTCATCCCACTATCACACGTTATGCGATTGTAACTTGATTTTTCTCCTGATTGAAGGAGGCAGCTGAGGCGAAGGAAAAGGCGATTCAGAAGAAGAAGGAGGAGGACGCGTTGCGGCAGAAGGAGGAGGAGGAAGCGCGGAAGAAGAAGGAGGAAGCCGACAAGGAGGCGTCGCGCCAGAAGGAGGAGGAGGAAGCGCAGAAGAAGAAGGAGGAAGCCGACAAGGAGGCGTCGCGGCAGAAGGAGGAGGAGGAAGCGGAGGAAAGAGAGCGGAAGGAGGCCCGTCGCCGTCGAAAGGAAGCCAGACGACAGAAGCGAGCGGACGCTGACGTAAGCACATGTGCCAAAGTGGACATGATGATAGGCAATGATGCCCAGTCTGCCCAGTATGATTAGCGATGGTGCTACATTATGGCACATGACAATGCATGTATGTTGCACAGGCAGCTGCACGTGCGCAGCAGGAAGCAGAGAAGGAGACGGAAGACGCCACCCAGAAACTGGAGGAGACGCCGGTTACCACCCACGGCGAAAAGAAAAAGAAGAAGAAAGAGAAGAAAAAGGAGGTATCACACAACACGCGATGTGACACAGTACACAGTACACAGTACACACATGTGAAGGAAGGAATGATAAAATTGAGTTTTTAATTTCAGAGAGATGAGGAACCACTGCCGTTGGCACCCGAAACGAGCGACGGTGAGAAGCATCGCAAAAAGAAGAAGAAAGACAAGGACAGATCTGAAACCGGACAGGTACTACGCATACCTGCACTAATATGCTGTGGTCATCACATAATAGGCGACTTGTACTACTGCCGGTTCCATAACGTTCTTCTTGCATGTTTCTGTACAGGAACAACAGTACGAAGAGAAGCCAGCTGATGAGGAAGAAGTCGTGGTCGTGGAGAAGAAGAGGAAGAAGAAGAAGAAGCCAAGGGAGGCGGACATAGGCGAGGTAAAACTGTATATCGCTTGGAACTGACAAACGTATAAAGTGCCATATATCGCCTGCCTCGCGAATGTAATATATTTTTCATTAAAGGAAACGGTACATGAGCAAAAGCCGCAGAAGGGACCGAGCCCGCCCCCTCCTCCGCAAGACGACGAGAAGAAGCATGGGAAGAAGAAGCGCAAACGGGAATTAGAGGTACATGCTATGCTTCGCACCATATGCGATAGTTGGAAGCTGGGCCTCGCTATTGGCGATATTGGCATGTGTAATGCAATGTTTTTGTTACAGCATGAGGCCTGTGCTGCGGACCAGGAGCCCCAGCCTCCGTCTAAGAAGCCGAAAGATCAGGTGAAGGTAAAGCCAATAATACATCAAAGTGGTGAGCAGTCGCTATTCCCCCTCTCGTCGCGATGTAAAATAAGACTGCGGTTGTGTTTTGTTGAAGGTGCAGCTGTCCACCGCGAAGACCACTCAACCGAAGCCACCTGCTTCTACAACGGGCAAGAAGACCGCCACGAAAAAAACGACTGGCAGCTCCTCTGACTCCAGCTCTTCCAGTGAGGACAGCGAAAATGTAAGAACATCCTTTCAACAGCATCTAAATGTGTAGCAAAGCGGTTATTGCCTGCCTATCGGGATAATGCCTGGCTCTCTGCATCAATTTAGGAGAAGGGCAAACCTGTGACCGGAAAAATGCAGTACGCCAAGGAGCCGGAGCTGAGCGAGGGTGACGAAGATCTGCCAGCGAAAAAAAGTCCTGCGAAAGGCACTCCACGCTTCAACATTCAGGCGGTTAGTACATTTGGCGCATATCAACCTATCACGCGATATGTTAACAAGTGTGAAGCATCGAAATTGTAGTAATTGTTACAGATCTTGAAAGGGCTGGGTGGTAGCAAGAAGGTGTAGCAGAAAGCCTACTTGAACGAGAAAAAAAGCATTGATTGATTAGTTAGTTGTTTTGTTGAGGTTATTGATTAGTTAGTCTTGCGATTACGTACTCTATCGCCCATAGAGTGATTCATTTCTTACATATTTCACAACTTACGTACTTTATCACTTATCGAGCGATTCATTTTTCATATTTCACATCCTGTATTGATTCCTTTTTTCTTATAACATCGCCTGTTGTGCGTTTTTACAGTTACCGCTGCTAACTAGGTCTATGCATTGACGCATAGAACATATTCGAATAACTTCATTCACAATGCATGCTGTTCAGTATAAGATTAGCAAGTAATAGTCCTTCCATGGTTGCGACCGTCGATAGTCATCGACAGCATGGTGCTACCATGCAACTACCTTGTGGTTAAAGCGCTTGTAACATAAGTATAACTTTGTGCTGGTTTCCCTGTAGACGAGACTGATCGAAGAATCAACGATGGGTGGCAGAAGGAGTAACTTGAAGAAACGCCGCAACCGAGACAAGCGTCGCAAGAAGAGGGAGCGCAAAGCCCAGCGACAGCAGGCTAACCAACAACATCAGCCGCCCTGGGAAGACGTGACTTATCCGGCTCACTTTCCCGATGGAACAGTGAGAATGGTTACCGTTCGGGTGCCTTTCGTTTACAACTGGTTTATGTCAGCCACCGAGTATTCCCCTCTCAGCTTGGAGCGTGGCGTCTACGAGTCAAATCCTCCCTTCTGGCGCGAATATCGCATCCGTCAGTGGCGTGGCAGAGGAAGCAGAGAAAGGCAATTGCACGGTCTGCGATACTGGAGCGAGGAGCGGATCAAGCACTGGCTTAAGAAGGGGACCAATCACTGGTTTCACAACAAGTGCTCTGGCATCAGCGACGAAGAGGAGGAATCGGAGAACGAGGCAGACAGGAGTGACCACGATTCGAGCACGGAGGAGGACGGGGAAGGGAGGGATGGGGAAGGGAAGGGTCCGGGAGGGGGGCAGACTGCGATTACTTCTGCTGCATGAGCCATGTTGTGACCAACGTTGTTTTGGAAGGAGTAAAACCTGTTGACCTGTTTTGGATTGCTTCTTTTATTGCCTTGCGGAGTGTGATCACCCAGGAATGCTATGATGCTCCTTTCCTCATAGTTCCCATTGCTTAATTATTGGAAAATAATTTACTTTTCAGCTGTAGGTAGACATCGCTGCATAAGCGATGCCAGGCAGCAGCGGCCCCTCATCCGAAGATGAGAACACGCATAATCGCCAGAGGTGCGATGAGGGTGAAGGAGAATATAGCAGGGCACGCGATCAGGCTGAAAGTGAAGAGTTTCGGAAGAAGTGGAGGCTTGATCCTAGGCAGACCACAGATGTACCCTTCCAACCTCCGCGAACAGAAGGGCCAATTGGTTTCGACTCCCAACCGGACCCTCTGAAAATTTTTATTCGCATGATGGGAAAACCCCTAACTTTACTGCTGCGTGAAACCAACCGAAAGGGTGCGCAGCGCTACAAGAAAAAGTGGAAAACTGTGAAAATGCCAGAGTTTATGCGTTTCATTGCCCTATTCCTTGCCACTGGCATTGCCACCAAGAAGGACTACAAACAGTATTGGGAGGCAACCAACAGGTTGATGGCCACTCCCAACTTTCGAAAGCACATGTCCTTCAACCGCTTCTCAAAAATCTTCAGAGCTCTTCACGCTGTGGATTCAGAAGCCGCAGCTGCCATGGGGAAGAGTGATCGCTCTGAGCCTACCAATTTCGACCCACTATGGAAGCTTCGCGATTTCCTCGATCTCACCTTCGCTGCCTTCAGGGAGTGCTATCAGCCGGGTCAGAATCTTGCATTCGATGAGACCATGATTCCGTACAAGGGGAGATGGATGCACAAACAGCTGATCCCTGGAAAGCCACATCCCCTGGGGATAAAGGCAAGGCAACCAACAATAAATGATCCACCCAGATATGCAAATCACGGAACCTGTGAATAAGCACTTCTTTCCTTATATTGCAGCTTTATTGCCTGGCCGACTCGAAGAGTGGATATGTACTCGCTGGCATACTGCACACGGATCAGTCCGGATATGGAGCCAACTTCCCATTCATCCCGAAAGATGCCAACACAGGAGTGAAAGACACCTATGTGCTCAATGTTTTGGAACAGGCGAACATCCCGGGTCACAAGTAAGCAAGCGGGGTGGTGACAAAAGCCATTTCTTCAACAAATATACTTTAAGGATGGCTGAGATTAGTATTAAAATTTAGCCATCGCCTATTCGTCGATAATGCGTACACTCGCGTGAGTCTATTCGAAAAGTTGCGGCACAAGAAAATTTGGTGCTGTGGGACGCTTTCGAATAGTTGGGGCTGCCCAGTTGATTTCTGCAAGAGAAAAGGCCCAGTCAGCAAGGCGCTACGTCGCGGACAAGGAGGTTCACTTTTCACAGATGACCTGACCTTGATTCACTGGAAAGATTCGGAGTCAGTCATCGCTCTGCACTCGTATGCCACCACATTGAGCATTGCTGCAATATTGATACAAATCTCACAACACGTGATATAGTACTTCTTACTGTGGTACTTGATACTTTGCAACTCTTAGACTCCCTGATGTGGGCAATTACTGGCGATACTGCAAGCGTAGAGTTCAGGATGAAACAACGAAGAAGTGGACGAAGGAGCGTCTCCGACAGCCCTATGCCATCGGTTGCTACAACCAATACATGGGAGGAGGTTAGTACATGAAGTTTTCCAGTTTTTTAGACCATTCAATGCAGATGTGCACAGTGTTACCATACTTGCAGTTGACTTGGCAGACCAGCTTCAATTTTATATCAATCGGAAGTTCCGGTATCTTCGCTGGTACATGGGGGTTCTGCAGTATGTAAGCCAATAGCCGCACATCGGATAAATATGCTCATCACATAAATTAGCCAAATATTATCGCGTAATAGTCTATTCACTTTTGTTACTACCTGTAGTGCCTAGTGACTGCTGTGACAAACAGTCATGTCATTGTGAAATCCACCATGCCTCTCGGATCCAAGAAGGACCGCTATCGCACTCGCGTAAGCTGAGATTTCATCAAACAAACCACACAATGCATAGCAGTCAATTACTATTTTCTAATACAAGAAGTGACACAACAACGTCTACCCTCCTGTTTGAAGGACACGCTCGAAGCGATTGTTGATGGCCTACTGGCGAAGTATCCTTCACGGGCAGTGAGACGCAACGAAACTGCTCGGGTGAAATTTCGAAGTCAGGACTGGGTGCGAAAGGACGGTCCACAAGGAGGCTTGCATTGGCCAATGCTGGATAAAAATCGCAAAAGAAGGCGTTGTCGCCTATGCTCCTTAGCTGCCAAAAAGCAAAAATTGACTCAAGTGTACTGTAGCCATTGCAACATTGGTCTCTGTGTTTCGTGCTTTGCACTGTATCACCAACTTTGATGCAGTGCATCAGAAAATTTGATGTTGCTTGAAAGGAAGTGAGGGCGCATTGGAGGTGTTATCCTATCAGATGGAGTAAAATTTTTACAGTTGTGAGCCCCGGGTGCTTTTGCGATCAATTTGGTTTCTTAGCCAAATGTTACTTCGCCCCCATTATCACCAAGCCTGCGATGAATATGTTTGGTGTTCTTAGCTAATTTCAGCCCACTTTCCTCAGCTCAGGATAAAATTCAGCAAAGCTACAAGTCCCACGATGGATGAGATGGCTCTGAGGGAAGTGTCCTTTGAGAAGAATGAGGCGGTGTTGCCTTTCGCTAACATCAGCGACAAGATCAAGGACGAGACCATCGTCGATGATGTAAGATTGAACATGCCACAAAGACACAAATGCTCATACACCGAATCTGAATGGCAAACAATAGTATCGATAAATTATTTCAGAAAAAGACTTCTTATCGTCTGCTGCGCTTTAGTCGTCGCGATCCCAGCCTCTACCTCATCAAAACGGAGAAAAGCAGAGCGGTGCTGCAACTCATGATGCGCCTGTGCCGCTTCTTCAATGAGATGTCCAGGGCTGAGAACGTGACCAACTATCGAAAAGGCGTATTGACCACGGAGGAATGTGTTCCGGGCCAGTGGGTGGCTGTGGTGGCATGTGATGGAAGCGACGTGGAGGATGTATGATTTGAAATATTTACAAATCACAGCCTTCGCGATATATGAACCTAGTAGTTTTGACATAAATCTCAGCATTGGCGATCACACAAAATGTATGTATTTGAGGCTTTTCGATGCGTTGTGATTGGACACTACAAGATCGGTGAGTACGTTCTGGTCAGATTCCTGGACTATGGAAACACCCGCCCCATTCACATCAGTCGTATCAGGTGAAGAAATTTTAGCTCTCATTCGCTGCATTGTATACACGGTGATGTTCGAATTTGAGTGAAAATGTGTAAATCACTTGTGAGGTGATATTTTGTTTAACCTAGAAAAATCCCTCTGGAGTTCCTGACGGCTCTTCCTGCACAAGCCATCCGCATCGTCATCAAGTGCGTTCTACCGAAGGGTGGCGGCTTCAGAACTCCTTGGAGTCCGGCGGAGACCACCGTACTCCGCGCCTTTTTCAACTGCGGTAAGTGCTAAGTAACTGAAGCATGCAAACCCATAGCCTTACTTCCTTCGAGTTAGTACTGCATACAAACAATGCTGCATACAAAGTACTAATAACACCACTTTTCTGTCTCAGGTAACAAGGGAGACGGTGTCATCATCACCACTTCGGACTCTCATTTGGCTGTCTGCGGAAAGTGGTACTTCACGCACATCCTGATGATGAAGGAAGAAGAGCCGGTCTACTTTGCCCTCCAGGCCATACGCGAGTTCTGGCACACCCCTATCAACCCGTGCTCCACGGTGACGAAGAAGCTCGAAGCTATCGCTGCTGGAGAAGAAGTGCCGGAAGAATACCGGGGTGAGGGTTGGGATAGGATGCTGAAGCTATACGGGAAGGAATAAATAAGATCGATTTGAACGAGTACCATCTCGGTGATTGTGTTGTTTATGATTTATGTGAGCCTGGTGATGTGGTTGGTATGCACGTGATGTGCTATGTTACGTTGCTGATGCGGTATGAACGCGATTGATCCCAAAAAAGTGTCAAAAAAATTATCATGTCAATAAACAGCTGATGCCCGCAAAACAATTCTCAGTTAGAACTACACAAGATTCACACATTCGGTGAAGGCTATCTGGTGTCAAACAATCCATCCATTCCTCGCAAAACGGACGATTGCTACAGATTCCATTGCTGCATTAATCACTCATCTCGCGATTATTGAGCTGATGTTGATTTCTCCATCCTTTATCACTGCATTGGCGATTGATTCAATTACTAGTTGGCGATTAAAGGATCACTCATTCAGTGAGAATATATTTTATGGCGGGTGCACACCACTTCAACTTTGTTGAAGTTCCTTGTCTTATATCTCTCTGCGATGACCAAATTACATCACGAATTGGCAAAATTAGATCGCGGAAACGCGCGATACTTCCGCTCCAACTAAATCGCGCTACATTTTTTTTCCATCGCCCACCACGTGGCCCATACAAACGTGCTTTTTGCGCGATATGGTCAAATTTTGACATAGGCGACCAATACAAATTCCCACCGATGGGCGATTTTGTCGGCGATAGTTGCACAGCCAAAATGGCACATCGCGCAGCCTCTGCGAGTGCAATACAAAAACATGGAAAATCGGCGATCTATTTTTGCGATAATGTGCGCGATACTGGCGCGATCCATACAAACTGCCCGCGATATGATTTTTGCAATTTTTCAAATCGCACGTACTTAAGCATTTTAAAACTCGCGATGGGGGTGGCAAAGGGGGGTGCTCAAAAATGAGGTAGTAGCGCGCGATATCAAAAAGTAGCGCGCGATTACACAGAAGTAGACGAAAAAAACAGCGCGCGATAAGGGTTAGCTGTATTGGGATAGAGGCCAAATCAAGTCAAACTCCAATCATACATATACCCCAACTTTCTTCGATCTTTTCAATGGTGAGGTCGCCGTTAACCCATCCCCAACTGGTATGGCCAAAAATGGCCATTTTTCAGCTTTTTGACAAAAGTAGGGTATTTGGAGGCCTCAGTGCAATATGCACAGAGCCAGCCAAATGCTGCCTTCTCAAATTCCACCACCAAGGGTCCAAGCTTCGCACTGATGATGTTAACTCCTTCCCCACCACACTGGCAACCTGAGAAATTGAGGAAAAACTGCCTTTTCAGATGCATTTCTACCCAAGTATGCTCCCCCAGTGCAGGCAAGCAGAAAAAATTAGAGTGCCCTACCCTAGTTTTATATGTAGATTTCAAAAATGGATGTGGCTTTTCCGTTTTCCAACGTTTAAGGCCTAATAAACCCGATTTTCATGTGTTTCAGTATCGAAACGTGAACTAAAAGTAATCATTCTGAAAGTCAAGTACCTTGACCTAATTTTATGCGTAGATTTCAAAAATGACCTTAATTTTTAAATTCTTTCACTTTTAAGGCCTAATATACCCCATTTTTTACTCAACCGATCATAAAAATGGCATAAAATCGGGTTTATCAAGCCTTAAACGTTGGAAAATGGAAAAGCCACATCGATTTTTGAAATCTACACATAAAACTAGGGTAGGGTACTCTAATTTTCTCTGCTTGCCTGCACTGGGGGAGCATACTTGGGTAGAAATGCATCTGAAAAGGCAGTTTTTCCTCAATTTCTCAGGTTGCCAGTGTGGTGGGGAAGGAGTTAACATCATAAGTGCGAAGCTTGGACACTTGGTGGTGGAATTTGAGAAGGCAGCATTTGGCTGGCTCTGTGCATATTGCACTGAGGCCTCCAAATACCCTACTTTTGTCAAAAAGCTGAAAAATGGCCATTTTTGGCCATACCAGTTGGGGATGGGTTAACGGCGACCTCACCATTGAAAAGATCGAAGAAAGCTGGGGTATATGTATGATTGGAGTTTGACTTGATTTGGCCTCTATGGCATTCCAACTTGATGAAAAGAGTAATTCAGTACTGAAGCGCTGTTTCTCCGACTCGCCGCGTGGCGGGCCAATCTCAACTCTCGAGCGGGCTGCGCACTTTACTATAGCCCTCATAGTCTCAGCAGTGGCAGCGACGATGTCGTGAGCGAGCGAGGAGGAGGAAGAGGAGGAGGGGGAGGGAGGAGGCCCAGGTCCAGGTGGGAAATCTCAGCCCCTGGGCCGTCCATAATCCATGGGCACCAGGACCGTTGCCGCTGAGGTGCAATGCTTCATTTCCTCCCGGTGGCAGCAGGGGCGGGTCCTGTTCCATCACCTACATACGTACGCTGGTCATGGTGCACAGAAACACCATGCGCGGGCCGCCATCTGACCAGCACCTAACCTAGCACCACCACATGCACAAGAATATTCACGCGAGGGCAATGGAGTGGGCCAACAAAAACGCTGCCCAACAGATCGTGGAGGCCAATTTCTCAGTCAACATCGCATGTGGTTTGCATTGGGCGACCAGGAAAACCAGCTATCTCCAGCTGCTGCTTCCCAAAATGGCAACTATGACACAAGCGGGCCATGAAGAAGACCCCACCAAAAACGTGGCCTAACACTACCATCAATAACTGCTCAATCTGCTGAAAATCGAACCAAACTTCCCTCATCAGATGCTGTATCTGCGCAGATAGCAAGGCCTGCGTTCCTTGTGCTTTCCCGGCCGTCAAGGAAGCAATGTAGTACCCTTCATGGGCAATAAAATAACACTGTTTTAGGTAATGGTTAATGTTCCAGTGCAGTGTTCCATTCCTTTTCAGGGGCGCAGCGTTTTGGGTAGCTATCTATCAAGGGGCTAGTGCAGCATGTATATTTTACCCTTCTAGAAATTGGGAAGGCTGTCTGTATTTACCGATTACCATTCACAATGGTTGGTCCATTATTTATGAATGCAAAGATAGATTTACATGTGTCTCCACTTGTGAGTGAATGTACATACCAAATGCATTGATTATATCCGATCTACATATGTCCATTGGTATATTCTTTATGAATGTAAAGATTTACATGCGTCAACCATTCATGAGTGAATGTGAAGTGAAAATGCATTTGTCGAGATTGCCTGCGATCACATCACAGCAGATAATATTCCTAAATAAAGGAAACTGGAGGAGACGAAAACAACTATTAGGGATCATTTACATATTACGTCACCACTAGGGGACCCCCTCCGAATGCCAAAAAGTGATGTCATGGGGGGGGGGGGGGGGGGGGGGGGGGGTCCAGCTGCGGCTGCAGTGATGATGATGTTGTATGTATGTATTGTTGTGTATGTACTATGTGCATAGTATAGGCCACGGGTGGGGGGCTCAGTGGCTGAGACAAAAAGTGATGTAGTGGTGAGGTACTTTATATATTGCATTCGTACCTACTGTATGTATACGTACACAGCATTTGGGGTCGTATGGAATCCAGTTCCGTCAGTGATGTATGGACAATTATGTCTCACCTTGGGTAAGTAATTCGAGCGGATTCTATCTGTCTGAGTTATGGGGTAATCGATTTCTCTATGAAAAGCACGAGCTTGCTTTGTAGTCCTTCTATAGCGTATCTCTAGGGAAATTAATTGGAAGGTGTTGGGCAGTTGTGCGTTGCGTGCGGAACGTTATTCATTTGGCCGCCTTCCAATGTTGCTTTATCTGCCATGGTAAAGTTGCCTTCCAATGTTGCTTTATCTTAGCCGTGGTAAACCGAACCGTATAGTTGAAAACTCCTTTTTTTCTCATACCATTATTAGTACTGATCATGGAAAAAATTTCACAAGCCTGTGATCGATGCACCACTTTGGTGCGGTTACACCAATTTGCTATCGCAGGAAATATTTGGAAGAACGTAGCAGATACATGTAGATAGAGACTCTTCGCTCTATCAAAAGGTAGGTAGATATGTGTACGGTTGATTGATGTATAGAGTGTTGGAATTTATTTTTGTTCTGAACATTGGGATGTTATATCGTCTGAAGTTTTGCGTCAGATGGATCAGATAGTGACCCTAATACGCAATAATCATTCGAAAATCCTTTGCGAATGTGCCTGTCGAAGTAACGTAAGTTTTTGCAATCGCAATGTGGCGGTAAAGGCGTGTTGCTATCGATTTGGCTCGAGTTCCGATTTGTTTCAGGAGTTTCCTTTGTCCTGGATGTCCTTTGGTGGATGAGAACATTTCGGAGTTCATGCATACCTATATGGGTTTGCGGAGCGGCTAACCCAAAAAGATGAGACCTGTGTGGCCATTCTATTGGAAGGACTACAATCCGTACACAAAGGCACGAGTTTTCTATTGCTCAGTTACAATAGAATGTTAACGTATGTACATACGTAGGCTACATAATACGTTATGTTTTTATTGCAGGAGAGTACAGTATGTAATATACCCGTATATGCGAACGTGTATTTCTTTATTGCAGGAGAGTCTATTATACCCGGAAGGGAAACTCCTGGAGTGGAACTCTCCAATCAGCAAACATTACCGCTTCGCAATCGTTTCACGACCATTACTACTTTCAAGGCGTACCATAATCATATGGATAACACCTCAATAATGCTTACGCCTTACTGCTATTCCCGATCGTACCGATTTTTTCCCCATAGATTCCTGGTCATACAACGACGCTGTCGCGCTAGAATCAGTATTTCCACGCTTGGAACGCATCGATTTATTGACATGACACCTCACAATTTCAGCACTCTACATAATCAGTAGAACAGCGCCAATTTAAATTTTGTCAACTCAGCGTTGATACAGAGTTAGGCTAGCTATAAAACTACTCCTACACGCTCGCTCGCTTTTACTTCAATAATCCAAGCAAATCAAGTCGAACCCATTTACAGGAATCACGATAAAACGTAATCACCACGAGTATGCTTGGACCTGTGCCTGTACATATGTACATATTACATACTGGACCATAGCTAGATATCTTTTGAATATTTACATACACATACTTTGCATTACGACAAAAAATAGTAGTTTTATTGGTGTGTGCTTCATCTTCTCGTTTTCTTCTTCTGTCCTTTTATTCCTCCACCTACTCTGCCTCTCCCTGGGCCCGTTTGCACAAAACTTTAGCCGGCCGGTTAACTGGCCAGTTGGCGCCAAAATGGAAATTTTCAATTGCTCAAACAAAGCCGGTCAAATCCAAGCCGGCCGGTTATTTCAACCGCCCGGTTAACCGCCCAGTTAGCAGGCCGGTCAAAATTGGTGTGCACAAAGAAAATAACCAACCGGTTAACCGGCCGACTCTAACCTACCTCGGTAGGTAGATTAGGCAGTGGGTTACCAACAAATACGCATTGAATGCAGTATGTTGGAGTTGGTATAAACGTTATAGGAGAGATTATGACTTATCTGAGCAACCGCAGCTTATTTTCTCACTGGAGAGGCTAGATAATGGCTTTTCAAGTCAAAAAACAAAAGTTGCGGAAATCTATTCCAAATCACTTTGCATCATGATAATAATTGTTTGTGGTGCTAACTGGCTGAAATAGCTTGTATTGTGACTACTCTTTTGCACAATGCTTCCTACAAATTCTGTCCCTATGCATACAACACGCAACCGCCCGGTTAACTGGTCGGTTACGTAACTGGGCGGTTAAATTTTTTGAACAAGTCTAAATAACTGGCCGGTTAGCTGACCGGCCGGTTATGCCATAACTGGCCAGCTAAACCTGCGAGTTTTGTGCAAACGGGCCCTGGAATATTGAGGATAGACGCCGGTCTTGAAATATCGGAATGTGAAGGCCCAAAGCTGTTGCCAGCTGCTCACACACAAAGCAACAAAGCTTTCCGCTATATACATGCAGGGAACAATCGGGAACATGTACACGGCCATGCACGAACACACTCGACATTGCAAGAAGCATCCAAACATACCAGCCAAAGCATGAGCAACACTCCAAGACACTCACGAGACACAAAGACACAATCCCAGACAGTCACAAGACATACATTCCATACATGCTCTCCCTACAATCTTATTCATCGAATTAGAATCCCTACAATACCACTACCCTACCCTACCCTACAATCTTATTCGTCTGAGCGAATCCATGCATGTCTTGCATCCTTGCAGACCGGATTGCCTGCGATCACACTTTCTCCACTACATTGCTTTACTCTGGCTGCTTCCTCTCTTCCTCCAGGTCTTTCAAGGCGTCGTCCCTTGGTCTCCTGGCTGGATCCGCCTTTGTCCTTTGTCAGCGCGGCCAGCTGGGTCTTTCCTAAGCTGGGTCTGAGCTCTAAAAGAAAACTGATGAACATTAAACGCGATGTCACGCAATGCACTCGCCGTACATTCAATAAATATCAACGCCCACGCTTAATATTTGTCATAGGAAATTGCATCTAGTGGCTCAATTATAACATATGGCCTGTCGCCTTACTGTATCTTTGGAGCTTTTCTGCTGCTGGATGTAACTGCGGTAGGCGAAGATGTCAGGCGGATGGTTTTCGCCAGAGAACTTGCCAGGATCAAATTGTTACTGTAGCAATGGCGGCGCCCTTGAAGGGCAGATGAGTGTCAAACCGTCGACCTTCATATCCGCTTACGTAGGTCATTTTTAAAAAATGCGTTGTTGAACGATTTTTATAAGATTTTTCGTGTTGATTCTTTATGTTGAATGAAATTGCTGTTGAGAAATTTGAATGTGAGAAATTAATTTAGTGTTGATAGATATGAAAAGTGTTATTGCGAGAGGAGTCAAACGTAATAAACAAAATTTGTGTTGATAGAGTAAAGATTAAAAGATAATGAGTCAAAATAGTAACAAAAATGAAGAAAAAATTTTGTTGAATGAAAAATTGAATAAAGTGAAAAAAAATTAAATGTTGAAGAATGCCAAAAGCAAAATAGACCCGTTTCACCGGTAAGCGGATATAGGCAGACCACATTCACGTGTGCTGGCCAAGACTGGACCTATATGAACCGCGACACTGTGTCTCTGAAATAAATCGATATTTTTAAAACTTGGTTCTAATCTGGACAAAAAATTACAGTATGCATGCATCTGAAACCTTCTTACATCGACGGACCCCAAACTGGAGACTAAAGCCAAGAAGGCATTTTAGAGTTCCATTCCTATGCTTCATCATGTAAGGGAAGAAAGAAAGTTCAGAAAAAAAAAATCAACAAAAAAAAAAAAAAAAAAAATTGAGAGCGGCAGCATTGAGTTGAGCACTGTTTGGTAACATACAGATTTTATGGGGTTGTGGGCGGCAAAGCGTCGGGAAATAGCAGAATGCCGTGTGTGATGATTATCGACGCGATGGTAAAGGAAAATATGACAAGCGTTGTGACAGGCTGCGGCGTGGACAAGCCACGAATTAGTAGATATTATGGTTATCATATCGCGTATGCCTAAATTTATACATGCGATATGATACAATAAAAAATTTAAGCTCTTTCGAAAGACAAGGCAACGGACTTCGTCAGTCACGCTCATAAATATATGTAGGCTATAATACATAGTACCTACAGTAATTTTTGTACTAAATGTTTTTGTGTATATTTATTTATATGTCGTAAATATAAAGATGAAAAAGCAGAAGCTTTATTATGTTGCACCGCAGCATATAACCAATAGAAGTGAATAGTTAGGTTAACTTTATATAAAAAAAATGATGCATCTTTTTGAGCTAGAGGAGGATGAAGAAAAGATATTATTTTTTTTGTTCTAGTTTTTTAATGTTGTTTTGGTACTTGGGGGGGGGGGGTGGGGGGGGAGGGGTGGGGGGGGGGGGGGGGTGGGGGGGGGGGGGGGCGGGGGGTCTGGTGTGTATTTTTTGTAATACAATTAATATGATTATTCGGAAGTGTCCGTAGTCGTCTCAGCATAATGTGGTCTGTTATGTAGGTGAGGGTTATTTTGGTTTTGGGGGTTTTATTAATTTTTTTCGTGTTTATTTTCATTAAATTTTGTTGTATTTTTGTATATTTTGATATTTCTTCTTTGTTTCACAAATTTTTGTTTATTGTTCTCCAAATTTATGATTATAAATAATTAGAGTAAAAGTTTTAGGATTAAAGTAAAGGATGAAAAGTGTGATTGTAAGCATTTGAAAGAATGGAAGGTAGGATATAAGGCGAGTCGTCATTCCAAGGCCCGCTAAGAATTGGTTCTCGAAACCAGGCGCCATATAGAGAAAAGTCAGTAAAGATAGGGTAGGAAGTAGAGTAATATGTAATATAGGGGCTTATATTTTGAAATGTACGGCAGTGTGTGACTGGTTTTTTTAGAGCTCAGACCAGCTAAGGAAGCCAGCTGGCGGTAAAGGAAAAGGGGATGCGGAGACCAGGGCGAGCTGAAAGACTGGAGGAAGAGAGGAAGAGAGAGTGGGTGTGAGGTGTGAGGCAATGGTTGAGATAAGACGTATGAGTCAGCAATGTTGTAGGGTAGGGTGGGTGTGTTGTAGGGTTTAATTATGATAGTGGGGGAGATGTATGGTTATGTTTGTGTGTCTGGGTTGTGTCTTTGTGTTCGTGAGTGTCTTGGAGTGTTGCTCATGCTTTGGCTCGTATGTTTGGATGTTCTTGGATGTGAGGTGTTCGTGCATGCCGGTACGTGTTCCCGATTGTTCCCTGCATGTATATAGCGGGAAAGCTTTGTTGCTTTGTGTGTGAGCAGCTGGCAACAGCTTTGGGCCTTCACATTCCCATATTTGAGACCCATCTATCTAATATTATAAACTGCAGGGTTAGCTGCCAGTACGGCGGGAGTTTACTTTAAATACGAGTGACAGGTTACCGGGCGGTTGTGTTATGATAGGGAAGATTGTGGAAGATTGAAAGGTGGTGTATTTCGCGTTGCACCAAAAAATTATTATTGTGAAGTGTTTTTCGCAACTTTTTTTTTGTTAACTTTGCCTCTCAGGAAAATAAGCGTTTGTAGATAGTCTAATTTATTTATACACTCAACATATATTACTATTTGTGCCCTTATTCGAGGTAGTGTGCGGTAGTTATTTCTTTGGTGCGTGACCGGCCTGACTGGGGGTTAGGGGGTTGTCCGGGGTTTGCCGGTTTTTGAGATTGAAATCCATTTTGGGCGCCAATGGCCGTACCGCCGCTAAGTTTTTGCACGGGGCCCAGGGAGAGGCAGAGTAGGTGGAGGAATAAAAAGGACAGAAGAAGAAAACGAGAAGATGAAGCACACACCAATAAAACTACTATTTTTTGTCGTAATGCAAAGTATGTGTATGTAAATATTTCAAAAGATATCTAGCTATGGTCCAGTAATGTAATATGTACATATGTACAGGCACAGGTCCAAGCATACTCGTGGTGATTAACGTTTTATCGTGATTCCTGTAAATGGGTTCGACTTGATTTGCTTGGATTATTGAAGTAAAAGCGAGCGAGCGTGTAGGAGTAGTTTTATAGCTAGCCTAAATCTGTATCAACGCTGAGTTGACAAAATTTAGAATTAGCGCTGTTCTACTGATTATGTAGAGTCCGCTGAAATTGTGAGGTGTCATGTCAATAAATCGATGCGTTCCAAGCGTGGAAATACTGATTCTAGCGCGACAGCGTCGTTGTATGACCAGGAATCTATGGGGAAAAAATCGGTACGATCGGGAATAGCAGTAAGGCGTAAGCATTATTGAGGTGTTATCCATATGATTATGGTACGCCTTGAAAGTAAATAATGGTCGTGAAACGATTGCGAAGCGGTAATGTTTGCTGATTGGAGAGTTCCACTCCAGGAGTTTCCCTTCCGGGGTATAATAGACTCTCCTGCAAATAAAGAAATACACGTTTGCATATACGGGTATATTACATACTGTACTCTCCTGCATATAAAAACATAACGTATTATGTAGCCTACGTATGTACATACGTTAACATTCTATTGTAACTGAGCAATAGAAAACTCGTGCCTTTGTGTACGGATTGTAGTCCTTCCAATAGAATCGGCCACACAGGTCTCATCTTTTTGGGTTAGCCGCTCCGCAAACCCATATAGGTATGCATGAACTCCGAAATGTTCTCATCCACCAAAGGACATCCTGGACAAAGGAAACTCCTGAAACAATCAGAACTCAGCCAAATCGATAGCAACACGCCTTTACCGCCCCACATTGATTGCAAAAACTTACGTTACTTCGACAGGCACATTCGCAAAAGGATTTTCGAATGATTATTGCGTATCAGGGTCACGATCTGATCCATCTCACGCAAAACTTCAGACGTATAACATCCCAATGTTCAGAACAAAAATAAATTCCAACACTCTATACATCAATCAACCGTACACATATCTACCTACCTTTTGATAGAGCGAAGAGTCTCTATCTACATGTATCTGCTACGTTCTTCCAAATATTTCCTGCGATAGCAAATTGGTGTAACCGCACCAAAGTGGTGCATCGATCACAGGCTTGTGAAATTTTTTCCATGATCAGTACTAATAATGGTATGAGAAAAAAAGGAGTTTTCAACTATACGGTTCGGTTTACCACGGCTAAGATAAAGCAACATTGGAAGGCAACTTTACCATGGCAGATAAAGCAACATTGGAAGGCGGCCAAATGAATAACGTTCCGCACGCAACGCAAACTGCCCAACACCTTCCAATTAATTTCCCTAGAGATACGTTATAGAAGGACTACAAAGCAAGCTCGTGCTTTTCATAGATAAATCGATTACCCCATAACTCAGACAATAGAATCCGCTCAATTACTTACCCAAGGTGAGACATAATTGTCCATACATCACTGACAGAACTGGATTCCATACGACCCCAAATGCTGTGTACGTATACATACAGTAGGTACGAATGCAATATATAAAGTACCTCACCACTACATCACTTTTTTGTCTCAGCCACTGAGCCCCCCACCCGTGGCCTATACTATGCACATAGTACATACACAACAATACATACATACAACATCATCATCACTGCAGCCGCAGCTGGACCCCCCCCCCCCCCCCCGTCGCCATGACATCACTTTTTGGCATTGGAGGGGGTCCCCTAGTGGTGACGTAATATGTAAATGATCACTAATAGTTGTTTTCGTCTCCTCCAGTTTCCTTTATTTAGGAATATTATCTGCTGTGATGTGATCTCAGGCAATCTCGACAAATGCATTTTCAATTCAAATTCACTCATGAATGGTTGACGCATGTAAATCTTTACATTCATAAAGAATATACCAATGGACATATGTAGATCGGATATAATCAATGCATTTGGTATGTACATTCACTCACAAGTGGAGACACATGTAAATCTATCTTTGCATTCATAAAATAATGGACCAACCATTGTGAATGGTAATCGGTAAATACAGACAGCCTTCCCATTTCTAGAAGGGTAAATATACATGCTGCACTAGCCCCTATAATAGCTACCCAAAACGCTGCGCCCCTGAAAAGGAATGGAACACTGCACTGGAACATTAACCATTACCTAAAACAGTGTTATTTATTGCCCATGAAGGGTACTACATTGCTTCCTTGACGGCGGGGAAGCACAAGGAACGCAGGCCTTGCTATCTGCGCAGATACAGCATCTGATGAGGGAAGTTTGGATCGATTATCAGCAGATTCAGCAGAGATTGATGGTAGTGTTAGGCCACGTTTTTGGTGGGGTCTTCGTAATGGCACGCGTGTGTCATCGTTGCCCATGTGGGACGCAGCCGCTGGAGATAGGTGGTTTCCCTGGTCGCCCAATGCAAACCACATGCGATGTTGACTGAGAAATTGGCCTCCACGATCTGTTGGGCAGCGTTTTTGTTGGCCCACTCCATTGCCCTCGCGTGATATTCTTGTGCATGTGGTGGTGCTAGGGTTAGGTGCTGGTCAGATGGCGGCCCCGCATGGTGTTTCTGTGCACCATGACCAGCGTACGTATGTAGGTGATGGAACAGGACCCGCCCCCGCCACCGGGAGGAAATAAGCATTGCACCTCAGCGGAACGCCCTGTGCCATGGATTATGGACGGCCCAGGGGCTGAGATCCCCCACCTGGACCTGGCCTCCTCCCTCCCCCTCCTCCTCTTCCTCCTCCTCGCTCGCTAACGACATCGTCGCTGCCACTGCTAACTATGAGGGCTATAGTGAGAGTGCGCAGCCCGCTCGAGAGTTTGAGATTTGCCCGACCACGGTGCGAGTGGAAGAAGCTAGCGCTCCAGTACCAAAAAAACAACACCCACCCAACACCAAAAAACAACACACAAACACAAAAAACCCCCCCACCAAAAAAAGAAAAAACAAAAACCCCCAAAAAACACCCAAAAAAAACAAACCACCAAAAAAAAAAAAAAAAAAAAAAAAAAACAAACACAAAAAACCCAAACAACAACAAAACAAAACAAAAAAAACAAAAAAACAAACAAACACAAAAAACACAAACAAAAAAAAAAAAAATTATACTTATTATCCCAATACAGCTAACCCTTATCGCGCGCTGTTTTTTTCGTCTACTTCTGTGTAATCGCGCGCTACTTTTTGATATCGCGCGCTACTACCTCATTTTTGAGCACCCCCCTTTGCCACCCCCATCGCGAGTTTTAAAATGCTTAAGTACGTGCGATTTGAAAAATTGCAAAAATCATATCGCGGGCAGTTTGTATGGATCGCGCCAGTATCGCGCACATTATCGCAAAAATAGATCGCCGATTTTCCATGTTTTTGTATTGCACTCGCAGAGGCTGCGCGATGTGCCATTTTTGCTGTGCAACTATCGCCGACAAAATCGCCCATCGGTGGGAATTTGTATTGGTCGCCTATGTCAAAATTTGACCATATCGCGCAAAAAGCACGTTTGTATGGGCCACGTGGTGGGCGATGGAAAAAAAATGTAGCGCGATTTAGTTGGAGCGGAAGTATCGCGCGTTTCCGCGATCTAATTTTGCCAATTCGTGATGTAATTTGGTCATCGCAGAGAGATATAAGACAAGGAACTTCAACAAAGTTGAAGTGGTGTGCACCCGCCATAAAATATATTCTCACTGAATGAGTGATCCTTTAATCGCCAACTAGTAATTGAATCAATCGCCAATGCAGTGATAAAGGATGGAGAAATCAACATCAGCTCAATAATCGCGAGATGAGTGATTAATGCAGCAATGGAATCTGTAGCAATCGTCCGTTTTGCGAGGAATGGATGGATTGTTTGACACCAGATAGCCTTCACCGAATGTGTGAATCTTGTGTAGTTCTAACTGAGAATTGTTTTGCGGGCATCAGCTGTTTATTGACATGATAATTTTTTTGACACTTTTTTGGGATCAATCGCGTTCATACCGCATCAGCAACGTAACATAGCACATCACGTGCATACCAACCACATCACCAGGCTCACATAAATCATAAACAACACAATCACCGAGATGGTACTCGTTCAAATCGATCTTATTTATTCCTTCCCGTATAGCTTCAGCATCCTATCCCAACCCTCACCCCGGTATTCTTCCGGCACTTCTTCTCCAGCAGCGATAGCTTCGAGCTTCTTCGTCACCGTGGAGCACGGGTTGATAGGGGTGTGCCAGAACTCGCGTATGGCCTGGAGGGCAAAGTAGACCGGCTCTTCTTCCTTCATCATCAGGATGTGCGTGAAGTACCACTTTCCGCAGACAGCCAAATGAGAGTCCGAAGTGGTGATGATGACACCGTCTCCCTTGTTACCTGAGACAGAAAAGTGGTGTTATTAGTACTTTGTATGCAGCATTGTTTGTATGCAGTACTAACTCGAAGGAAGTAAGGCTATGGGTTTGCATGCTTCAGTTACTTAGCACTTACCGCAGTTGAAAAAGGCGCGGAGTACGGTGGTCTCCGCCGGACTCCAAGGAGTTCTGAAGCCGCCACCCTTCGGTAGAACGCACTTGATGACGATGCGGATGGCTTGTGCAGGAAGAGCCGTCAGGAACTCCAGAGGGATTTTTCTAGGTTAAACAAAATATCACCTCACAAGTGATTTACACATTTTCACTCAAATTCGAACATCACCGTGTATACAATGCAGCGAATGAGAGCTAAAATTTCTTCACCTGATACGACTGATGTGAATGGGGCGGGTGTTTCCATAGTCCAGGAATCTGACCAGAACGTACTCACCGATCTTGTAGTGTCCAATCACAACGCATCGAAAAGCCTCAAATACATACATTTTGTGTGATCGCCAATGCTGAGATTTATGTCAAAACTACTAGGTTCATATATCGCGAAGGCTGTGATTTGTAAATATTTCAAATCATACATCCTCCACGTCGCTTCCATCACATGCCACCACAGCCACCCACTGGCCCGGAACACATTCCTCCGTGGTCAATACGCCTTTTCGATAGTTGGTCACGTTCTCAGCCCTGGACATCTCATTGAAGAAGCGGCACAGGCGCATCATGAGTTGCAGCACCGCTCTGCTTTTCTCCGTTTTGATGAGGTAGAGGCTGGGATCGCGACGACTAAAGCGCAGCAGACGATAAGAAGTCTTTTTCTGAAATAATTTATCGATACTATTGTTTGCCATTCAGATTCGGTGTATGAGCATTTGTGTCTTTGTGGCATGTTCAATCTTACATCATCGACGATGGTCTCGTCCTTGATCTTGTCGCTGATGTTAGCGAAAGGCAACACCGCCTCATTCTTCTCAAAGGACACTTCCCTCAGAGCCATCTCATCCATCGTGGGACTTGTAGCTTTGCTGAATTTTATCCTGAGCTGAGGAAAGTGGGCTGAAATTAGCTAAGAACACCAAACATATTCATCGCAGGCTTGGTGATAATGGGGGCGAAGTAACATTTGGCTAAGAAACCAAATTGATCGCAAAAGCACCCGGGGCTCACAACTGTAAAAATTTTACTCCATCTGATAGGATAACACCTCCAATGCGCCCTCACTTCCTTTCAAGCAACATCAAATTTTCTGATGCACTGCATCAAAGTTGGTGATACAGTGCAAAGCACGAAACACAGAGACCAATGTTGCAATGGCTACAGTACACTTGAGTCAATTTTTGCTTTTTGGCAGCTAAGGAGCATAGGCGACAACGCCTTCTTTTGCGATTTTTATCCAGCATTGGCCAATGCAAGCCTCCTTGTGGACCGTCCTTTCGCACCCAGTCCTGACTTCGAAATTTCACCCGAGCAGTTTCGTTGCGTCTCACTGCCCGTGAAGGATACTTCGCCAGTAGGCCATCAACAATCGCTTCGAGCGTGTCCTTCAAACAGGAGGGTAGACGTTGTTGTGTCACTTCTTGTATTAGAAAATAGTAATTGACTGCTATGCATTGTGTGGTTTGTTTGATGAAATCTCAGCTTACGCGAGTGCGATAGCGGTCCTTCTTGGATCCGAGAGGCATGGTGGATTTCACAATGACATGACTGTTTGTCACAGCAGTCACTAGGCACTACAGGTAGTAACAAAAGTGAATAGACTATTACGCGATAATATTTGGCTAATTTATGTGATGAGCATATTTATCCGATGTGCGGCTATTGGCTTACATACTGCAGAACCCCCATGTACCAGCGAAGATACCGGAACTTCCGATTGATATAAAATTGAAGCTGGTCTGCCAAGTCAACTGCAAGTATGGTAACACTGTGCACATCTGCATTGAATGGTCTAAAAAACTGGAAAACTTCATGTACTAACCTCCTCCCATGTATTGGTTGTAGCAACCGATGGCATAGGGCTGTCGGAGACGCTCCTTCGTCCACTTCTTCGTTGTTTCATCCTGAACTCTACGCTTGCAGTATCGCCAGTAATTGCCCACATCAGGGAGTCTAAGAGTTGCAAAGTATCAAGTACCACAGTAAGAAGTACTATATCACGTGTTGTGAGATTTGTATCAATATTGCAGCAATGCTCAATGTGGTGGCATACGAGTGCAGAGCGATGACTGACTCCGAATCTTTCCAGTGAATCAAGGTCAGGTCATCTGTGAAAAGTGAACCTCCTTGTCCGCGACGTAGCGCCTTGCTGACTGGGCCTTTTCTCTTGCAGAAATCAACTGGGCAGCCCCAACTATTCGAAAGCGTCCCACAGCACCAAATTTTCTTGTGCCGCAACTTTTCGAATAGACTCACGCGAGTGTACGCATTATCGACGAATAGGCGATGGCTAAATTTTAATACTAATCTCAGCCATCCTTAAAGTATATTTGTTGAAGAAATGGCTTTTGTCACCACCCCGCTTGCTTACTTATGACCCGGGATGTTCGCCTGTTCCAAAACATTGAGCACATAGGTGTCTTTCACTCCTGTGTTGGCATCTTTCGGGATGAATGGGAAGTTGGCTCCATATCCGGACTGATCCGTGTGCAGTATGCCAGCGAGTACATATCCACTCTTCGAGTCGGCCAGGCAATAAAGCTGCAATATAAGGAAAGAAGTGCTTATTCACAGGTTCCGTGATTTGCATATCTGGGTGGATCATTTATTGTTGGTTGCCTTGCCTTTATCCCCAGGGGATGTGGCTTTCCAGGGATCAGCTGTTTGTGCATCCATCTCCCCTTGTACGGAATCATGGTCTCATCGAATGCAAGATTCTGACCCGGCTGATAGCACTCCCTGAAGGCAGCGAAGGTGAGATCGAGGAAATCGCGAAGCTTCCATAGTGGGTCGAAATTGGTAGGCTCAGAGCGATCACTCTTCCCCATGGCAGCTGCGGCTTCTGAATCCACAGCGTGAAGAGCTCTGAAGATTTTTGAGAAGCGGTTGAAGGACATGTGCTTTCGAAAGTTGGGAGTGGCCATCAACCTGTTGGTTGCCTCCCAATACTGTTTGTAGTCCTTCTTGGTGGCAATGCCAGTGGCAAGGAATAGGGCAATGAAACGCATAAACTCTGGCATTTTCACAGTTTTCCACTTTTTCTTGTAGCGCTGCGCACCCTTTCGGTTGGTTTCACGCAGCAGTAAAGTTAGGGGTTTTCCCATCATGCGAATAAAAATTTTCAGAGGGTCCGGTTGGGAGTCGAAACCAATTGGCCCTTCTGTTCGCGGAGGTTGGAAGGGTACATCTGTGGTCTGCCTAGGATCAAGCCTCCACTTCTTCCGAAACTCTTCACTTTCAGCCTGATCGCGTGCCCTGCTATATTCTCCTTCACCCTCATCGCACCTCTGGCGATTATGCGTGTTCTCATCTTCGGATGAGGGGCCGCTGCTGCCTGGCATCGCTTATGCAGCGATGTCTACCTACAGCTGAAAAGTAAATTATTTTCCAATAATTAAGCAATGGGAACTATGAGGAAAGGAGCATCATAGCATTCCTGGGTGATCACACTCCGCAAGGCAATAAAAGAAGCAATCCAAAACAGGTCAACAGGTTTTACTCCTTCCAAAACAACGTTGGTCACAACATGGCTCATGCAGCAGAAGTAATCGCAGTCTGCCCCCCTCCCGGACCCTTCCCTTCCCCATCCCTCCCTTCCCCGTCCTCCTCCGTGCTCGAATCGTGGTCACTCCTGTCTGCCTCGTTCTCCGATTCCTCCTCTTCGTCGCTGATGCCAGAGCACTTGTTGTGAAACCAGTGATTGGTCCCCTTCTTAAGCCAGTGCTTGATCCGCTCCTCGCTCCAGTATCGCAGACCGTGCAATTGCCTTTCTCTGCTTCCTCTGCCACGCCACTGACGGATGCGATATTCGCGCCAGAAGGGAGGATTTGACTCGTAGACGCCACGCTCCAAGCTGAGAGGGGAATACTCGGTGGCTGACATAAACCAGTTGTAAACGAAAGGCACCCGAACGGTAACCATTCTCACTGTTCCATCGGGAAAGTGAGCCGGATAAGTCACGTCTTCCCAGGGCGGCTGATGTTGTTGGTTAGCCTGCTGTCGCTGGGCTTTGCGCTCCCTCTTCTTGCGACGCTTGTCTCGGTTGCGGCGTTTCTTCAAGTTACTCCTTCTGCCACCCATCGTTGATTCTTCGATCAGTCTCGTCTACAGGGAAACCAGCACAAAGTTATACTTATGTTACAAGCGCTTTAACCACAAGGTAGTTGCATGGTAGCACCATGCTGTCGATGACTATCGACGGTCGCAACCATGGAAGGACTATTACTTGCTAATCTTATACTGAACAGCATGCATTGTGAATGAAGTTATTCGAATATGTTCTATGCGTCAATGCATAGACCTAGTTAGCAGCGGTAACTGTAAAAACGCACAACAGGCGATGTTATAAGAAAAAAGGAATCAATACAGGATGTGAAATATGAAAAATGAATCGCTCGATAAGTGATAAAGTACGTAAGTTGTGAAATATGTAAGAAATGAATCACTCTATGGGCGATAGAGTACGTAATCGCAAGACTAACTAATCAATAACCTCAACAAAACAACTAACTAATCAATCAATGCTTTTTTTCTCGTTCAAGTAGGCTTTCTGCTACACCTTCTTGCTACCACCCAGCCCTTTCAAGATCTGTAACAATTACTACAATTTTGATGCTTCACACTTGTTAACATATCGCGTGATAGGTTGATATGCGCCAAATGTACTAACCGCCTGAATGTTGAAGCGTGGAGTGCCTTTCGCAGGACTTTTTTTCGCTGGCAGATCTTCGTCACCCTCGCTCAGCTCCGGCTCCTTGGCGTACTGCATTTTTCCGGTCACAGGTTTGCCCTTCTCCTAAATTGATGCAGAGAGCCAGGCATTATCCCGATAGGCAGGCAATAACCGCTTTGCTACACATTTAGATGCTGTTGAAAGGATGTTCTTACATTTTCGCTGTCCTCACTGGAAGAGCTGGAGTCAGAGGAGCTGCCAGTCGTTTTTTTCGTGGCGGTCTTCTTGCCCGTTGTAGAAGCAGGTGGCTTCGGTTGAGTGGTCTTCGCGGTGGACAGCTGCACCTTCAACAAAACACAACCGCAGTCTTATTTTACATCGCGACGAGAGGGGGAATAGCGACTGCTCACCACTTTGATGTATTATTGGCTTTACCTTCACCTGATCTTTCGGCTTCTTAGACGGAGGCTGGGGCTCCTCGGCCGCCGCACAGGCCTCATGCTGTAACACAAACATTGCATGACACATGCCCAGATCGCCAATAGCGAGGCCCAGCTTCCAACTATCGCATATGGTGCGAAGCATAGCATGTACCTCTAATTCCCGTTTGCGCTTCTTCTTCCCATGCTTCTTCTTGTCGTCTTGCGGAGGAGGGGGCGGGCTCGGTCCCTTCTGCGGCTTTTGCTCATGTACCGTTTCCTTTAATGAAAAATATATTACATTCGCGAGGCAGGCGATATATGACACTTTTTACGTTTGTCAGTTCCAAGCGATATACAGTTTTACCTCGCCTATGTCCGCCCTCCCCTTGGCTTCTTCTTCTTCTTCCTCTTCTTCTCCACGACCACGACTTCTTC
>JASAMW010004760.1:0-11507 GCA_030247985.1 Epsilonema sp. ZAB3_2
ACAAACGCCAAAATAGCACGCGAGAGCATACCACTTCATAAAGTTGCTCCAGCCGATGATAAGTGAGAAATTCCGAGATCATGAGTCCGTTTTTCAGCAGGAGCGATACGAAACCGACTTGATCCAGCAGAAGAGCGTGAAAGAAGACTTTCTGCAGGTTGTTCTGCTCCAGCTGTCGCCCCAACACCAGCACCTCTGTCTCCGCCACATCCGGCAAATTCCACGCTTGCGTCAAAATCAGCTGATCTTCCAACGAGAGATCCGGCAGTTTCAGAATCGCCGACAACAGCTGCATCTCCATACTCTGACCACTGCCCACTCGGTACAGTCGAATCTGAAAGCAAACGGAACGTTAAAAAAATTTGCACAATCACCTACGTATGAATGAATGAATAAATGAATGAACGAATGAATGAATGAATGAACGCAGTTCAATGAAATGATTTCGACTGACCAAGTCCATATTCATTGCACAACTCTCCAGCAGCTTCACTGCAACTTCGATGCGCTTGTGTTCGTTGAAGTGGAACTTGGACTCCAGTTCCCTGCGCAAGTGCTCCTTGGTCACATCCGTAAATCTCCTGAAAACTTTCTACACCTTACGATATCGGTCCACACTACGTTACGTGTACACCAAATGTGCTCTAAAGCATTTTATCACACCTCATAGCGAAGTCGATCGAATGTTTTAGGCCAATGGAGGCAGAGTAGAGAATCTCTCCCAAACGCCCCGTTCCGTCCCCAACCAACACGGGAATCGGCTTTGGCAGTGTCACGTACTCCGCCACCGTTCGCAGGGTATTGTAGTCTCCGCCAAGACACAAGCAAACCACCGGCACCCTTCGCTTTTTCGATTCCACATCCAGAGGTAACGTCGCAATGTACTTCTCCAGTCGCTTTCGCATGAACAGTGCCGAGCCAAACCTGTGAAAACGTGTCGTCTTAAATTTCAAGCAATTACTATTCTGCGCGATCAAATTGTATTTCATACGTACAGTACCTTCCCGTGGTGCCATTATCCGCGAGAATGAAGTAGGATGTGCAATCGTTGAGAACGGAGTAGCGAGAATGCGGTACGAAGTTGAACGAGTGATAGGACACGGTGATGTCGTGTCCGCTGAGCGCTTCGCGATTTCGAACCAGACCCCAGGGCGCCAAACTGATCACCACCAGATGCTTCCAGTCCTCCGCTTCTTCTTTCAAAGCGTTCATCACCTGCCAAGTCACACCGCAGTTGACGCCGGGAGTCAGCAGCCAGGTGGAAGTCATCTTGGCCGCACTCAGCAAGCCCTTTCCGATTGCAGCGCGCAGTTTCGCATCCAATCTGTAAGAAAAATGGAACAAAAGGGAAGAAGGTTAATTCTTTTTCTTTTGTTCAATGACTCGGCATGGCATGCAATGTTCCAAATATGCGTTTCAGTATGTAGTGCATAGTTAGGAGCGCATCAGTACACAATCCTGCTGACGTAAAGCCTGGCAAGTGAGAGAGTCATGCTCACCACCAGCGCCAACGCTTTTATCATGCACATCAGTACAATAGGTTGGAGTAGAGGCAAGTCTTTGACGTAAGGTCTGGCGCATGACTGCATAAGAGACTAAATCATCACTAGCCAGCGCTTTTGCAAAAAGCGCATAAAGTTAAGATACTTTTCATACCGCACCATTTTCTTTTGGAAGTACAGTAGGTACTGCACTGTGGAGCATTCGCATTTTCGGCCTTTGTAAAGTTTTTCTTACACCACATTTCATCCACAACCATGTCATCCATGCGCCAAGCAGCCCTCCTACTCTATGTGGCGATGACAGTTGTCATGTCACCAACCACTACGGCTATCGAATGCTATTATGGCCAAACTACGTATCCTACTACGAAAACACCACCGATCGTGGACTGCGGCAGAGATCATGTTTGTTCTAAAGTAATGTATGATGAGATTGTTCACTATCACGGTGTAGTAGTGGATTATGACTGCTGGATGGTTCGAAACTGCAGCGAGAGCGACTTGAAACAGGTCATAGAAAGTACGCCAGAGGGAAAAGGTGCAAATATAACCTGCTCCGGCGACTGCTGCGAGCACAGGGTGTTCAACAGCAGTATGGCCAAGGAAGGAAGCGTCATGAAGAAGTGCTGCTGCAAGACAGATAGGTGCAACAACGCTACACTGGGAACCCCCTATCAGCCGTTTCTGCCAACACCAACACCCAAAAAAAGTGGCGGAGCCATCAAAACGAGTGAACCCTTAGCCTGCCTCTTCGGTCTCATCATTATTTATATATTTCCTTTACTGGTAAACTGAAACGAAACTGTATGTTTGGATATGGATAAGCCATAAATTTTTTCTTTTTTGAACTTCATTCGTTCACATGCACAGACACCGAAAATTTTATTCTGCTAGAATTCTGCTTTTTGACATACCTACATAACTGCAGTGTTTCATAAGTACAGTAGCCATTAACAAAAACTTAGTTCTGAAGTAACAGGCGTTATTGGGTTTGATTCAGTTAACTTCTATGAAGACACTATTATTATTATTATTATTATTATTATTATTATTATTATTATTATTATTATTATTATTATTATCATTATTATTATTATTATTATTATTATTATTATTATTATTATTATTATTATTATTATTATTATTATTATTATTATTATTATTATTATTATTATTATTATTATTATTATTATCATTATCATTATGATTATTATTATTATTATTATTATTATTATTATTATTATTATTATTATTATTATTATTATTATTATTATTATTATTATTATTATTATTATTATTATTATTATTATTATTATTATTATTATTATTATTATTATTATTATTATTATTATTATTAAAAAATAATACCTGAGGTTGTCTTGATATTGCACTATGCACTACATACGCTCCCACGATACCCGCAAATGTACTACATACCTACATAACTCAGTGGATCCATGGTGAAAGCAACATTTTCTCTACCCAAAGTTGTAGTGAGGTCCGTGAAGAGCGATGACGAGCTTGGGCGGCGGGATTTTCCATACGTTCACCAGCAGGTCGTACACCTGCTGCGGATCAGTGTCGTGACTGAGTCGGATGAACTGCGCCTTTCGACTATGCGTCGCCCCCTGAAACTCCAGAGTTCCGTAGGCGTCCGTCGGTTTCAGGATCGTGTGCTGAGCGATGGTCCAGCGTGCAGCCGGAACAGTAGAGATGTTCACAGTCCGAGGATGCTTCACTATCGATTTGCCGCAGCCACACCTGTAACAAACAGACTCCTCTGCCTCTATGGGTAAAGTACTAAAACTAAAACTGTACGATAAGTTACGACTGTACGACAACACCTATTGTATGTATTTATTTATTTACCGGTGATAGATAGCCCTAATTCATAGCTGCCCATTATTATGTTCGTGATCTGATCGTGACCTATTTCTTTCTATAGCTTGGGCTATGCACCGGTCAGTTGTACTACAAATCCAAATTTAGACTGAGATACGCAATCAATAGGCTCACCTTTGTCGTCTTCCATCCGTAGCAATAAAGCAGTTGCATTCTCTCGTTTGGTAGCGAGCCGACAGAGATGTCGACAGCCGCTGTGGCTTCTCGAATAAGCTAGTAGTCGGTCGTCCGGTTGGTGCAGGAGGGACCACTACTGCAGGCGGCGGATCCAGCTCATTTTCAGGAAAAGGGTTCCTCACGGAGGACAGAACCGCCGAAGCCGCTCTTGCACCAATCGGCATTCTTCCACAAAAGAAATCACAAATAATGAAAAGAGCAAGCAATGAGGAGCACTGTCAGTCAACGTCGTCAGTTTTCAATGCGGAAGTGGCAGCATAGCAATATAAAATGTTTACTGGGTTATTTAGAATCTTTGGTTATATTTCCGGAATCAAAATGTTTATATTGCCAAAAAACTTCAAACATGTGCTTTATCGTCATAAGTTATCCGTGCCGTCAATGGTCGGCGACGATTGATGGTATGTTTCTCTTGAGAAGCCGAGAAAAATTTGTTCCAGCGTCGTCTGCGACAAGGAATAGTCCACGATATTCAGCGGGCCAATGAGTTTCTCCAACAAACCAAACAGCTGCGACCAGCTCACATCCTCATTGCGTGCCAACTCGTACAGTAGTTGAGTGTAATGCAGCTCCTGCCAGGGAATGATGGAGACCATTGAACATGCATGTCAGTACCAATCATGCTTACGTATTTACTGTATATGTTCGCTGACGTAATTTTACTGGATGCAGGCGTACCTTTAGTTTACTGCCAGGAAAGCTCGTGGAGATGATCTTCACCGCATTTTCCACATCTTCAACAGCTCTAACTTTCAGCTGTAAACTGTAGCCGGCCCCAAACTTGCTTTTCAGATGCTGCGGACTGCCGATACAGCGAAATCTACCCGCTTCCATGATGGCCAAACGGGAACAAAGCGCTTCGCATTCGTCCATGCTGAATGAAAATTTTCCATACATGCGCAAAGTGACCAGCGTACATCTGTACGTACTGCTCAGTGAATGTAGTGCACACAGTTTTACTTATACAGTACGTACCTGTGTGAAGTGAGAATGATGGCGGCTCCTTGTTGTCTGACTTGCGCCAACACATTCCAAATCGCCCTACGAGCAGCTGCAACAAATTCAGTCTCTCGTCCACATATCCCCAAAAATCGTCCATGCGGCAACTGACAATGACATTGGCAAGGCAATGCAAGGCACATATTATGTACCTGGGTCGACGCCAGTCGTCGGTTCATCCAGTAGAAGGATTGGAGGGTTTCCTATCAAAGCAATTCCAAGACTCAGTCGTCGCTTGTTGCCACCGCTGAAACAAATAGCGGGCAAATTGGTCGACTTTGTTTGTATAACCGGATCGGGTTATACACCAAACTTTACAGTATGCCATTTACCTGTACGTCCGCACTTGGCGGTCCTTGTACTTGCTAATGTCCACAGCTCTAAGTACGGCATCCACAGCACTTTTCAGTTTGCTCTCTGGAATTCCTCGCAATCGGCCATACATCGCCAGAGTTTCCGCCCCGGTCAGCTGATCAATCACGGCGTCAAATTGAGGACAGTAACCCATCTTCTTGCCGGCCTGAACACAGAAAAATATGCAACAGGTACAAATTAAAGCTATCGAGATGGTCAGTATACTATATGTACTAAGTATTCTGGGTCATTGGCTGGAAGAAAGAAGCTACTCGCAGCCCAGAAAATTACAAAACCCCTCTGCTCTTGCTCGTACTTTTCTCCATTTCTGATGCACATCCACAGCAGCCATGTAGGCGCCTCCTTCGGAGATGAGATTTTCACCAGTCAGCATTTGAAAGGTGCTCGTCTTTCCAGCTCCGTTGACTCCCAACAAGCCGAAACACTCGGCCGGAGACACGCAGAAATCCACGCCAGCCACAGCCTTGAAGTCCCCGTAGAACTTGACCAGGTTCCGCACTAGAACAGTGATGTCAGATGGCGTCAACTCTGCCACCCGCTCCTTCTCCGCCTTCACATCACTGTCCAGCTTCAGTTCCTCCAGCTCAGCAACTCTTTGATTGCTGCTTCCAGATGTGGTTGCCCCATTACTCACGATCGCACTGGAGGAGGGGCTGAGTTCAGTCATGGAGTCGTAGGTTTTAATCACGGCTTTCCTCCTAGTGGCCCGACCAGGATGGCATAGACTGACGAGCTTGCGGAAGAGATACCGCAGTCTGCGAATCAAGTCTGCTTCAACGAAGATAATGAGTGCCCAGAAGAAGACGCCTTGAAACCCCAGGAAGAAAGGAACGCGACCGATGCCAGGACTGTGCCACTGCAGGGAATTGTCAGCGTAAGCTGCAATGCAACAGAACACGTCTTTGCACTGTGTGACAGCTTACCTATGTATAGTAGACATTAAGGCAAGGTTTCTGAGTCGTGTGAGAGTCTGACTATAGAAGGCCGGAAACCCTCAATATTTCACATTTCCTGTTCGGTTCATAAATAAGTACTACAACACATGGGGAATCGAATGCAAAAAACCGCATCTCAAAATTCGCCCTCGTTGAGGAGTTATACATGCCCAAACCCTCCTGACCCATTTTAAGGCGAAAATTACATAAAATGCATTCTTTTTAGGTTCCAGTGGACGCATCCGGCTGAAATTTTGTACACACATACCCCCTATGGGACCCTACCTGCAGGGAAATTTTTAGCCTTCTAGCCCTCTTCACACTGGAGTTATGGCGTTTTACAGTCAATTTCCATGCAAACTGGGGCTAGATTTTTTTTAGGTTATATGCCTATAGCTCATTAGATACAGTACCGGCCGCTCTGAAAATTTTTATCCCTTTAGGTAACCCATTATAGTTTTCGAAAATACAAAAAGAAAAAATTCGGTAGTGGTCCATGAAAGAGAACGGTCCTCATGAATAGTAAAAAATTCAGGAAAAATTTTCCCGCCTTTTTCTATTATTCAAGATAAATGAGCAATACCACTGGAGCTTCTTCCTAAAAAGTAACCTATCTTATGTAGAATTTGATGTAGATTTCAAAAATAAAATTAGTTTTTCAAAAAAATTTAACCCTTACCCAAAATTCTCAAAAATATCTCAAAAATATACTACTTTTGCAAAATTATATGCTAGGGGTTAAATTTTTTGGAAAACCAATTTTATTTTTGAAATCTACATCAAATTCTACATAAGATAGGTTACTTTTTAGGAAGAAGCTCCAGTGGTATTGCTCATTTATCTTGAATAATAGAAAAAGGCGGGAAAATTTTTCCTGATTTTTTCACTATTCATGAGGACCGTTCTCTTTCATGGACCACTACCGAATTTTTTCTTTTTGTATTTTCGAAAACTATAATGGGTTACCTAAAGGGATAAAAATTTTCAGAGCGGCCGGTACTGTATCTAATGAGCTATAGGCATATAACCTAAAAAAATCTAGCCCCTGTTTGCATGGAAATTGACTGTAAAACGCCATAACTCCAGTGTGAAGAGGGCTAGAAGGCTAAAAATTTCCCTGCAGGTAGGGTCCCATAGGGGGTATGTGTGTACAAAATTTCAGCCGGCTGCGTCCACTGGAACCTAAAAAGAATGCATTTTATGTAATTTTCGCCTTAAAATGGGTCAGGAGGGTTTGGGCATGTATAACTCCTCAACGAGGGCGAATTTTGAGATGCGGTTTTTTGCATTCGATTCCCCATGTGTTGTAGTACTTATTTATGAACCGAATAGGAAATGCGAAATTTTGAGGGTGTCCGTGAACAATGCACACACCAGGGAAACCTTGCCTTAAGTAAGTGTACGTACGAAGTACCCTGATAAAGTTATGTAGGTCCATACTTTTTGGACAGCAGTTGGGAATGGTAAAGTTGGCGCAATATTTCAGCTTTGGTTCGCAAAGAGTTTTCACTAGCTCGTTCATGTAGAAGTCGTTGAAGGCTTGACCCAAGCAGAAATTGGGAAACAAGCCCATAAACACCCATTCCAACGTGTCGTAAACGTCATACAGTTCCAGTAGGTAAAGCACTGTTGTCACCGTCAAGGCAACTGGACCTTAAAACCGAAAGAAGCTTCTCAATCATTGATGAATAATTAGTTTTATCTGGTCGTCGTCATACCTGATATGATCTCAAAGATGGTGACCTTTACGAAAGCTCCTGGTGCAGACACGAAGAGAAAAGCGACTGCATAAACCATGGGCAGCATGGCCCAGCCATGCACCACTAACACCATAAGAATGGTACTCCACCTGCCCGCGCCAACGAGATATGTCACGTCGAAGATGAAGAAGAGAGCCATAATGATGAGCACTGGTATCATGTAGTTGAGGAAATCCCAGGCGAAAGTGGCGAGCCAGAAGTTGGACGGATGTACGCCGGTCAGCAGTTGCATGTGTTTGGCCTTGGCTCGTCTCTCGTTCACGAGAAATACGATGAAAGAGCTGGCCAGAAAGGACATGCCGAAGACGACGTTGAAGGCGATGTTGAATTCCTTGACGCCGGCTGAAAGCCAATCGGATAACTTGTCGGAGTTGGTCGGAGGCAGAGGATGGTTGACGGTCTCGATGACCACATCAGAGGCGGAGCTTCAACAATAATTGTAGGTATAGTAATGTACATGTAGAGTTGTATGTATAGTAGCCTCGAGTTAAAATAGTAGACGGAGGAGAGGCGTTTATTTTCTCTGGTCACTCCTTGGGCTCGGCTACGGGCACTCAAACAGGGCATCACCAACGCATTATCGATCCGCCCGCCGGTCTACTATTGTCGCGCAGCAAGCATACAGTGGGATCATAAGGGACAATGGTGGAAATGCCACGAATCAATGAATTCGTAAATAATCCTAAGCTGTAGGGTACCATGGGGGAAAGTCGGCCACGGGAAATTTCGGCCACCTAAGCTTCAAGGCATTATATCTCGGTAATTATGCGACCGATTGAGACAAGTAGGATATCAATCGATTCCTTGAACTTTCCTCTTTCAAATGAGCTATTGGGTTCACCATTCGCTGAAACATCAAGCTCACGGGTTACGTTTTTCAAAAAGAGGGCAAAAATGACCAAACTTTAGACAGTGCGCAAAAACACCCTGTATGTTATAAATGAACACCCTGTATGTGGGGGGCAAGGGGGCATCGTACCCTACCCCCAGGCGAAGTTTCAACCAAATCGCCCCACTGGTACTGGAGATATAGCAAAAAACAATTTCAGTACTTAGTGGGGTAATTTCGGCCACCTAACGCCTGTACTGAAGGATGGGAAAAGTCGGCCGGCCGACTTTACCCCCCCCCCCCCCAGTACTGAAGGAAACTGCAACATTGTAACGTCAGCGAAATTCTTCCTAGTTTGAGCTGATTTTTAGCAATTAGTTAGCTGATCCAGTTTGGCAACTTGTTCTGCTTCTCTTGCCACAGGGCGCACCCCTAAATTTGTCCTGACAGTCTCAAAAATATGCTTGAGAATCAAGTTGGTTCCTATAGGTGGCCGACTTTACCCCCCAGTACTGGATTCATAGGTGGCCGACTTTACCCCCCAGTACTGAAGGATACTACAACACTGTACTGGCAGTGAAATTGTTTCATTCACGCCCATCCACCTGTTAGTTAGAGCGAATTGACTGGCTATTTGGCTGGCCGATGCATTTCGGCAGACTGTTCTGCTTCTGTTGCAACTGACCGCACCCTGATATTCGTCCTGGGAGTCTCAAAATACACTTTTTTCTTAGGTGGCCGACTTTACCCCCAGTGGCCGACTTTACCCCCCAGGATAAAAAGCGCCATAACTCTCTAAATAAGTTTAGCAATTCAGTCGCACTTGGCACCCTAAACTCAGCTTCAAAAGACCTATCTTTTGGTATATTACTTGCTTTGTTTCAGGCACGGGTTCCTGAGATCTGATTAGGTGGCCGACTTTCCCCCATGGTACCCTATTTGTACATAGACCTAACTGTCTGGCGCTGGTCGAGTGCTTTGGATTGGGTGTCGTGTATTGTACATGCAGTAACGCTTTGGTCATCCGGTATTCCGTAAGTGAAAGTCAGTGATCCCTTCCCTGCCTATGCTGCGTGTACTGTACCTGTGACTGCCGACGAAATATCTCAAGATGGCGTTGTCCATCAAATTTAGAGCGATGGCTGGCGTATGATAAGCTGCCCCGTTGAAGAAACCAACAAAGGCGAAGAGCAGTTCACTCCAAATGAAGCTGCCAGCGGTCAAATAGCGTCGATTCAGCCGAAATACGCCGGTCCGATTGTACTCTTGCCACAGATACTGGGTCATATTCGTACCTGGCACAAGCTTGGCATGGGCCACAGGATTCGTTTGCTGCAGAAAATCCTTGGCAAATCCCGCAAGTTGAGATGGCGATGGCATGGGTAAACGTAAACGTTGAGGTGGCGGGACACCAAGGCTGTAATTCAATAGTGGCACAAAATTGTCACCGAATGGTGCCAGGTTCAGAGTTAAGGGAGGCTGAACGCCGGGTCCTGGCAGGGTTTTGTTGACCAAAAGAGCCGACAAAATTACAGCTGAGGGTACCAAGAATTGCGTGAGCAGAACCAGTATATTTCGGAAGGAGTGGATGACCCGTTTCAGAAACATTGCGTAGAACTGCTGCCATCGAAGGCGCAAGCCCGTATTGCGATACCCGCCTTGAAACTCTACAAAAGCAAACATGATGAGTTGTTTATCTCTTTTTGTCAACCAACAAAAAACTCCTCTGGAAATGTCGTCCTCATAGCAAGCAACAAGCTAACAAGCTCTGGGAAAACGAAAAACAAAACGGCCAAAGACGTGGAAAGTCAAACCGTTGAGACAAATCTCCTTTCCGGTCGCCAGATTCTCCAGTGGAATGCTCTCGTCACCTCCATCGAACAGTAAGTCCGCTATAGAGCAGGCGGAAGCCGTGAACACGCTACGACTCCCTGCTTCCATCTGCCTCTTTTCTCCAGCTTCCAGAGCGTCATCTTTCTCCACTTGATCTTCATCCTCTTCTTCCTCTTCCAGCTGAAGATAAGATGGGAGCAAGCGAAGGGCAGCGACGCCTCTGCCGTCCACTCTTCCCACTAAGCCACGAGCAGGACTGCAGTTTAGCAGGCGAGACCAAAGCGATACACCTTTCAAGTCGGCCACCGCCAATAGTTGCTCATTGCTGGTGATGTTGTTGCTCTGATCATGATGGTCAGCTGCAGCTGGGGTGCTGGAGCTAGCTGAATCCACATTCACCATAACATCGTCCGCAGTCATTGGCTCAGCATGTAAGGAGGAGCTGGCGCCGTTGCTCTGTGGTGGAACATAGGCAGTGTAACGACCGCGATTTCGCCGCTCGTCCGCCAACTTCCCAACTCTAGAAAAGAAGAATTGGCAGTGACAATTGGCCATTCTTGAATTGCCATGTACTGTCAGCTATATTCGCATCATGTTGCAGCAAAAGGTCGCTCGCTGCTTCGAAGCATAACATGCCTACAACATAACGTACGTATATCTAAGAGAGTATTACTTGAGAAAAACTTCTTCCATTGTAGTGATGGAGACGCCGAATGAGCTGACGCCCAGAGACAGCTGATTGGATTCCAGATCATAGAGCATGGACTCGAAACTGTCGCGATGCGAGGAAGGCAGACGATAGGTGGCCTCCAGGCCGACGGCTCCCTCCAGCTCAGCCCCCGGACAGTGCTGCAGTAGAACGCGCAACACAGAGTCAGCCTGCTCCCCATCAGAACCGGAGGAACCGCGCCTTCGCTTTCGCCACGACTTGTCAAACACCACTGTGATATGGTAGCCGGCACCTGCAGAATACAGTTCAAATGTGAAGCCAAATGAACGAAGTGCGTACCTACGTATAGTACATACATACGTGTACACATATAGCCCAATGGTATACCTGTACGTACGTACATACTGTAAGTACGAACTGTGTACTCTCAACTATAACTACCACAGTGAATGAACATGCATGATATTTATTATTTATATTGGTATAAGTAGTAATAGGGTGATGAGTTTGGCGCAACTACCACCA
>JASAMW010004762.1:0-12085 GCA_030247985.1 Epsilonema sp. ZAB3_2
TATACGTAGATTGAGATAAGATGGGTGCGTGAGTGCAATAATGATATCAATATTTCCTTGAACTCTCACCTCTCTTTCAAGACCTATGTTATGTACGTACTGCTACGTACTTTCCGGGTGTTGAGTTTAGTCGAATATTTCACTCAAAATGATGGATAACTTCTGTACGGCAATGCATTCATGTACATGTACACTGTTGCTTAGGCCTTCCAAAAGTCGATTCCCATTTAATAATATTAGTCAGTTCACCTACTTCGGTATAAATTTTCGCTACAATAAGCAAGATCGATGTAGAGCAGTCACAGCACCATTTCGTTTGATTGATTTCTTTTATCTTCCAAAAGATAAACCAGCTTCAGTTAATATTTAACCCTACATGACATGACATGACACATTAGTATGTACAGTGTGGAAGTGTATGTATGCTATGTTATTGCTATTGTCCCCGCGTCACTTCAGCCAGTCACTTCAGCCACTATAAGTAGACGGCACACTGCACCCTATATACTACCACTGTACATATATAGGCGTACCCTAGTATAGTACCACTGATTGATTGATTGATTGACCTACCTTCCTGGTACCAAAAGTCACTACATATCATCGAAACGATACAATAATCCGAATCAGGGGTATACGGTGGCCTAAAATTTTGGGGCGTAAATTTAAGAGAGCCAATCGGGGAATTGGGGGGGCGGAGCCCGCTAACGGGGGTCTGGCGGCAGGAGCCCCGAGCGGGAAATTTTTTACCATCTGGAACAAATTATGCTTTTCCTAGCTTCTTAGGCCATCTTGGCCACGAGATATTTACTAGCTAAAATGTCATTGCACAGTAATGCTGGAAACACAAAACAAGTATGTGCATAATAGATGTTCGTACATCGGCAAAATGTGTACAACTGTACATACGAACGGAGGCAACAACGGGATGAAGCAAGGCGGGATGGATGGCACCGAACAACTGTAGGTACAAAGGGGTTATGCTTCCGACAAGTGATGGAGAGGAAATGCAGCAGAATTTTAGTGGTAGAGTGACCCCCACGTAATGACCTCCTACTATCGCAGTCACAGCTAATGCCATAAATCGCCTTTTCACGTAGTTTTGACATCATTACAAGCTCATAGAATTATTTTCCCGCGAAGGTGGGGTGAAAATTTTACGCCCCTAGCCGCCCAAGTTTGGGGCGTAGAACCATTAACTGGGGCGTAATAACGCCCCAACTTACTATGACCGTATACCCCTGCGAATAAATCGACCACAAGCGAAGCACCTCATTGTTGTGATCGCATCCCTCATCATCCCACCATGGAGAAAACAGCAATCGCTGCGTTGTTTTGTGCGGTCGTCTTTTTGACTGTTGCACCAAGATGTCCAGCCGCTACATCTGCAGTTCATCTGTTCATGTGAATGATGCAGATCCACTACAGGGCTGCAATGGAAGTACAAACGTAACATAGTACTGTTTGTTTATGTAAGGTTTGCTTTGTAGCTTTAGCTTTCTTCTTATCCACTAGTTGCTAAAGCACTATTTCACTGTTAGACAGGAACAGGGAACTATACTGTATGTACTGTACTGTACAGTTGTACTGTTCATGTAGACTCAGACTCATCCAGCAGCATGTATGTATATGTTACGTATTACAGAGTGGCCACCCGGCTCCTATTTCTGTTCCAAATTCGATACGATGGCCTTCTGCAAATTCGTTTGTTGTTCCGGACGCTGCAGTAAGTGCGACTTGAACAACTACTTGTGTGATAGAGCTACCGGTTATCCGCACTACTGCATCTGCGCTTAGCTCATGAGCCATCACCAAATGGGCGATTGAATGATTATAGAAGTCAGAGCTGTAGCTGCTATGTAGAACAACACATAGTACATACCTACTAGCCGTAACTTTGACATAACCTACGTACTGTACAAGAAATATGTAAGTCCCTCATTCTGGATGTGAAGCCACTTCGCGTCGGCGCAAGTAGGCGCGAGTTTAGGCGCAGGTAGAAGTCGCGTCCACTTTGCGCGGCGTCGCGCTCGCGCGATTAGGCACGAGACGGGGAGGAAAGGGGTAGGTCACAGGCAACTAATGCCACTTCACGCCAGCGTAAGTTGACGCGAGGAGGGATGCGCGAAAATAGGAACCCTGCCTACTGTTGCTGCCTGCTTGCCGCAGGTTCTCTTCTTTCCTCTGTTTACTTTTGCTGCTGCTGACCCCGTCACCAACCCCAGTAGATAAAATGACCAATAGGCCTACGTACGTTTTGTTTTTATTCATTACATACACTTGCATTCCTCAATTTTAGCTACTCTACCTCTACTCTATTGTTCATGTAAGTTCAAGAAACGTATCGATTATACGTACAAGGTTTGTGCTTCAAGACGGAGTATAAATCTCACAACAAAAACGTTCAGTGAGTAGCAAAGCGGCAAATGTCATTGCAAATGGAAGAAAGAATGGAAGGCAGACAACGGCCACCCAGCCAGAAGAGAAAAACACACTCTGGTTTGTAGCATACTACGTAGTACACACATTACATACCACACCCACTAGTAGTGCTGGTTGCTTCCCTCTGACCTCTGACCTCGCCAGACACAGCAGCCGCAAAAGTTTGGCTACCTTCCAATTAACAGAAACGTGGGAAGAGAAGGAGAGAGCGGGATTATCGTTTGCTAATGCTTGCCTGAGCATACTACTGATTGTTTTCCTGCTGAGGAGAAGGGAAAAGGGGGCCAGTTTTTCAGGCCACTGCTGGTCACTTCTTGTTCCTGACACGCCGCGCGACGCCGCTGCAAATTTGACGCGGCTTGGCTTCCGACTTGACGCGGCGCGAAGCTGACGTGACGCGAAGTGAACGAGAAGTCACTTCGCCACTTGCGCCAACTGCTAGAATGAGGGACTTACTTATTTCTTGTACGGTACAGTACATATAAAGTTTTCCGCATCATGATACGGAAATACTTGATCGGTACGGTAATTTCGGCCGGTTTTTCAAACCGGGAAACCGGGGTAAGAATGAATATAAATAAATAAATAAATAAATAAATAAATAAATAAAACAAACAACAACTAGAAAATGTTGCATGTAAAACCTTTAAAAATCGAGCGCTTGTCAAACACCGACGTCACTGCCGACTTTGACCCTAAAATTTGGTTGAAATCCGTGCATCAATAATACAGAAGTTGTGAGCACTTTTGCTTGAGGTGAAATATTCGACTTCGACTAAACAACACCCGGTAGATCATCATTTTCTTGGGAGCAGCCAGTTCACAGAGAAGACAGAGAAGCTTAGCGGCCGGGTTTACCCAACTTACCAGACTGCGCTTGACAAACTTCCCAGCAAGATGTATTTGTTTGACCTGCGGCTTTCGCCACCCACGCCAGACTTCCAGTGTGACACTGGCACTGCAGATTATCCCCCGAGATACCCGCGTCCGAAAAACAGCGGTTTCCCCTACAATTGCCTGGTCGTCCATAAGGGTAGCCGGGGTAATTTCGGTTTGGGTGACGGTGTTGGTAAGGCGTATTCACCATGCATGGAAACGAAAACGTTTCCCAAGGCTGGAACAACTACTCGAACAGTATCCACTGCCATCGCTTGGTGGATCATACCACAATCGTTCTGAGCGCACATGTGCAATTGCAATGACTAAAAATAGTAGGGTACTGTGGGGTAAAACCCGACACGTGGGATACACGGACACCTACGTAGTATATCTCAACCATACGACCGATTGAGACAAGTATTATACCAATCGATTCCTTGAACTCTCTTCAAAGAGCTATCATGTTCATCATTTGCTGAAGCGGCAAGTTCAGAAAAGCTTAGGTGTCCGGGTTTACCCCGTGTCCGGGTTTACCCCACAGTACTCTATAAAACAGAAACAGTAACCTCAAGGTTACACCAACCTACAGTAGCTTAACGTCATGTGCATCCTTACTGAGAAGCACGAGTAATATGCCGAAGTTGAAGCATGTCAACATTTCCTCTTGGAACTGGAAGGAGTTCTCATAAAATATTTTCAAAGCTGTGGATTACCGTACCAAGTACCGTACGTACTTTCCTGATTTGTCTTTTCTTTGTGTATGCACTATTTTGTGTTCAAAGCACCACTTTATTGACTGCCAAAGACAATCAAGAAAAGCATTTATTTCTGCTTCCAAATGGGGAACTTCACTTAGCTCATGGCAACCGCGGTCGACCAAACAAAAGATGACAATCTCTTGCTTCTGATGATCAAAATGGGGAATCATTCTCTGTCCTGCTTGTTTCAAAAACAGGGTGTATCAAATCAAATCAACTACAAGGAGCTATAAGTAGAGGAGACGACACTCCCCCAAATATCGGGCGGAGGCAGTGTCCGGGACTAGCAAGGTTTCGACCTCTCTTCTTCAGGCATCCGTGGCATTCCAAATAGACAGAATCCAGCCAAGGTACGATAATGCATATACCTCAACTTTCTTCGATCTTCTCAATGGTGGGGTCGGCGTTAACCCATTCCCAATTGGTATGGCCAAAAATGACCATTTTTCAGCTTTGTGACAAAAGTAGGGTATTTTGCTGGCCTCGGCGCAAAACGCACAGAGCCAGCCAAATGCCGTCCTTCTCAAATTCCACCACCAAGGGTCCAAGCTTCGCACTGGTGGTGTTAACTCCTTCCCCACCCATCTGTCAACCTGAGAAATTGATGAAAAGCTGCCTTTTCAGATGCATTTCTACCCAAATATGCTACCCTAGTGCAGTCAAGCAGGGAAATTTAGAGTACCCTACCCTAGTTTTATGCGTAGATTTCGAAAATGAACGTGGTTTTTTCATTTTCCTACGTTTAAGGCCTGATAAACCCGATTTTTCATGTGTTTCAGAATGGAAAAGTGCACCAAAAGCAATTTTTTGAAAATCAGGTACCCTGGCCTAATTTTATGTGTAGATTTCAAAAATGACCTTAATTTTTACATTCTTCCACTTTTAAGGCCTAATATACCCGATTTTTTATTGAAAATGGCATAAAAAGATGCTATTTAGGCCTTACACGTGAGAGAATTTAAAAATTAAGGTCATTATTGAACTCCACACATAAAATTAGGCCAGGGTACCTGATTTTCAAAAAATTGCTTTTAGTGCACTTTTCCATTCTGAAACACATGAAAAATCGGGTTTATCAGGCCTTAAACGTAGGAAAATGAAAAAAACCACGTTCATTTTCGAAATCTACGCATAAAACTATAGTACAAATTATATTTCTGGGACCCATGCATTATTTATCTCAGGATCTAGCCAACGTAGCTCAAAGCGGTTAAAAATCTCTCGATAACTTTAGCTCGCCTGGAAAATAAAAAAAAACCGCATGCGTCTACGTGCCCTCTGTGTCGAGAAATCGCCAAATTCCTTAAGTACTAAAAAAGTACACTTTTTTCGATTATTCAACATAACTGAACAAGCCGCAAACACTTTTTCATTAAAAGTAGCCTATCCTATGTAGAATTTGATGCAGATTTCAAAAATAGTAGTGGTGTTTCAAAAAATTTAACCCCTACCCAAAAATTGTCAAAAATATACAAATTTCGCTAAATTATATACTAGGGGTTAAATTTTTTAAAACACCGATACTGTTTTTGAAATCTACCCCAAATTTTACATAGGATAGGCTACGTTTAATGAAAAAATTTTTGCGGCTTGTTCATTTATGCTGAATAATCGAAAAAAGTGTACCTTTTTAGTACATTTTTAGTACTTAAGGAAATCGGCGATTTCTCGACACAGAGGGCACGCAGACGCATGCGGTTTTTTTTATTTTCAAGGCGAGCTAAAGCGAGAGATTTTTAACCGTCTTTGAGCTACGTTGGCTAGATCCTGAGATAAATAATGCATGGGTCCCAGAATATAATTTGTACTATAGGGTAGGGTACTCTAAATTTCCCTGCTTGACTGCACTAGGGTAGCATATTTGGGTAGAAATGCATCTGAAAAGGCAGCTTTTCATCAATTTCTCAGGTTGCCAGATGGGTGGGGAAGGAGTTAACACCACCAGTGCGAAGCTTGGACCCTTGGTGGTGGAATTTGAGAAGGACGGCATTTGGCTGGCTCTGTGCGTTTTGCGCCGAGGCCAGCAAAATACCCTACTTTTGTCACAAAGCTGAAAAATGGCCATTTTTGGCCATACCAATTGGGAATGGGTTAACGCCGACCCCACCATTGAAAAGATCGAAGAAAGTTGAGGTATACGCATTATCGTACCTTGGCTGGATTCTGTCTATTTGGAATGCCACGGATGCCTGAAGAAGAGAGGTCGAAACCTTGCTAGGCCCGGACACTGCCTCCGCCCGATATTTGGGGGAGTGTCGTCTCCTCTACTTATAGCTCCTTGTCAACTAATCAGACTAAGGTAAACCATGGAGTAAAACCCGGCCACCCATGCTCCTCTGAACTTGCTGTTTCAGCAAATGATGAACCATACAGCTCATTTGAAAGAGGAGAGTTCAAGGAATCGATTGATATCCTACTACTTGTCTTGTCTCAATCGGTCTATTGGTTGCTGAGATATGCAACCCTGAAGCTACATAGGTGGCCGGATTTTTCCATGGCCGGGTTTACCCCATAGTACCCTATATGTATGTACATGCAAGAGTAGGGTGCGTACGTAATTTGCTTGTACAACATGTTATTAATAGTCGCAAAACCGCGCAAGGAACGCATGATCTGGGTTCACTCACACATACGCCATTTAAATTCTCAACCGCATGAAACAACAACGAGCTAGTATCCACGCTAGACCCAACCCTCGTGGCCGCACGAGGGACAGCAGGTCTCGAAGCGAAAGAATAATTACGGTAGCCTACGTACGTGGTAAAAACGAAGTCGACAAAGCGCGCAGCGAGCAGATACAGAGGAAGAAACGAAGAAGCGCGCGCTTTGTCGACTTCGTTTTTACCACATACGTAGGCTACCGTAATTATTCTTTCGCTTCAAGACCTGCTGTCCCTCGTGCGGCCACGAGGGTTGGGTCCAGCGTGGATTCGTTCAACAAAGCAACAACAACACCTCTGCATGTTTCAATGACAGTTTCAAGGATATCAATTCACTAATTCACACTGTAATTTCAAAGATCTACTGTACTCTACACTGCGTATTCTGCCCGGAACAGGTAGCGTTTGCGTTTCCATAGCATCAATACGAAGAATTCATAATCCTATAATTGCAATTATAGGACAATATCAAGCACACACTCTATCAATACCATACCATGCAGAAACAAAAACAAAAGAACAAATTTGTATATTTCCCACACTTTAGGCCTGCAACATATCACTCTACTCTTGGTACACTACGTGGCAAATGACTGCACAGAATTTCAATTTTTTCTACCCAACATGGCATTCTACCAGTTCTGTACTAGCCCAATACTCCTGGTACATACCTACGTACCGTCGTACATGCATTGCAAAGTGAGCACAGGTCAATGTCTGGCACAATAGACACGGAAACTACACATCTACATCTTCGCGAGGGGGGGGGGGGGGGGGGGGGGTGTCAGGTGGGTGAACCTCAGTTGGCAATTACAACACCCCGCTTCATCCTCGTACAACATACCTAAGACCAAGAATACATAATGGCCCATGGGGCTTAGGGTATACGAGCCAGTGATTGCCGCCTGACGCCTCTAACAACAACACAACAACACTTTCCTATCATCCAAGATGAAAACAACTAGCATATATCGCTCTCCTCACCTCAGCTTTTTTCCTATGGCTGCTTCCAAGTACTGTATTGTACGCGACTACTAATTCATTCATATCCTAGTCTACAACTGTGACTTTTAGCTTTTCAGTTCGCTTCAACTTGAAGTGAAGACCCAAATTTTCTCTCCGTCCGTCGGCCAATTTGTAGAAAACTTACAATCATACTCAGGTTTTGCACAGCGGAACAGTTTCATACCGATTGCAAAACCTGCACAAAATTGTAAATGAATGAACCTATCTAAATTTGAAAAGACTGAAAAGGTAAAAGTCACAAGGTTTAAAAATCGATAATCGTAACCTATCCTACCCATCATCCACGTTGTTTTTCGTGCGAGCGCATTCTTCACCTTCCTTCATCCGATGATCAGCCCGACGCCGAACGAGGATTTATTCCGCGCGTGATTCAACCGGCCGCTCATGGCGAAGGTGAAGGGCATCGGAGGCATACGCTTCTCCAGTACGGCAGACACCGTCCAATCAGTGTCCGCTTGAGCTTCAATTAAGAAAAAACATGCACATCAACAGTTTTCTCAATTGAGTTTCGAGCGTTCTTGCTTGTTATAGGGTACAATACAATGGGGCTAACCCGGCCATGGGACAATCCGGCCACCCAAAAGTTTCAAAGCTGCATATCTCAGCAAAACAATGAAGTGCACAACACACATGGTGAATAAACTAAGGGTGAATTCACGGAGAGTTTGAACTTCGACTTTAGTTTGGCGCATTCTCGCATGCTCCCACGCGCGAAATTTTTCTCACGTGATTACACGTGGGCGAGTTTCAAACTCCCGGTGAATTCACCGGCCTCCCTGTCTCTATGCTTCATCGCATACTTACGGGGAATTTCCCGGAAGTACTCGCTGCGTGTGTACCGTTCTACTGATTGAAATAAATATTATATCGAATATCGAAGTCGATTCCTTGAACGCTCCTCTTCACATGAGCTGTTTTAGTTCATCATTTGCTGAAACAGTTCAAAGGAGCAAAAAGGTGGCCGCCGGGTTTACCCCATGGCCGGATTTACCCCATGCCTTGGCCGGGTTTACCCCATCGCCGGATTTACCCCATGGCCGGATTTACCCCATGTCCGGGTTTACTCCATGGCCAGGTTTACCCAATGGCCGAGTTTACCCCATGCCATGACCGGGTTTACCCCACAATACCCTACCCTACCTCTGAAGGTGACGTTGGCCTTGGGGATCTCCGCCTGGTATCCGATGGTGGCGGTGCTTTCCTGCATCCGTAGATTCGTCTCCCACTCCACCGCGAATTGTAGATGCTCCTGCTGCTTGTGATGGTAGCAGAGGTGGAGGCCGTTCCGACTTAACACGCCGCTTAACGTACACCAGTCACCTGTAAAACGCACGTGCACAGTACGGTACGTACAACATGTACTATCATATGCAGTAAGGCGATTGGGTTGGTCGATGGCGACCCCGCGGCACATAGTGAAAGTATGGATCGGTGCCTGTGAGGTCGTCGACGTCATTTGTTGTCAAATTCTTCTCTTCACTCGCTCCTTTTCCGCTCCCAGATAATTGAACAGGGTCGACGACCCCGCAAAAAAATGCCGCGGGGTCGCCATCGACCAACCCAATCGGCTTGCATATGGTGAATAGTCTGGCCAGAGAGAGTTGGCTATGAGACTCCAAGTCGTACTGCGTAGTTTGCATGTACTTCTGCTAAACAGGAGTACACGAAGCAGGGACAAAAATCTGCAATTGTGAATTTATATTACGCAACGCGCCTTGAATGCCAAAGCCAATTCCTACTGGCCAGACTATATAGGTACCGTATTTACCTGTGCATAGCCCCATGGGGCTATGCAAAAATTGAGAGGGCCTATCTGGGGCTATGCCTAGGGGGGGGGGGGGCTATGCATAGGGGGGGGGGGGATATGCATAGGACATTTTTTATGTTTTTGAGAGGTGCGCAGAGGCATATTTTTTAGGCCAAAAGCACGTGATTTAGGGCATAATTGAGGTCAAACCAGGGTTATTCTAGTACAATACACGCCCAAGCAGGCTTATAGGCATCTTAGCTTGGTGTGGGAGTGCCTATGTGTAGGTTATGACCAGCTTATGTAGGTAGGTTCAGGGTACCCTACAGTACATATGGGGCTATGCATAGGGGGCGGGGGGCTATGCATAGGGCATTTTTTATGTTTTGCCAATATGGGGCTATGCATGGGGGGGGGGGGCTATGCATGGGGGGGGGGGGCTATGCACAGGTAAATACGGTAGTACGTCATGTACAAATGCATAAATATCCAGAGGGTACTGTTACATACTGCGTACGTTTGGTAATAGCGTCCGAGGCCAGTAGTGTACGCATGTGAGTTCAAGGCACATAAGGCGAGTTTAGCCATCTGTCCCTGGACCGGTACGTGGCCGTGTGCCTAAACGTCAACAGCAGTGAGCGAGGGTGGCGGGTTCGATTCCCGTTCGGTCCTAGTTTTTTCTCTAACCCCCCCCCCCCCCCCCTTTTCGGAGCCCGGCTATCGCATTTTAATCCGTGTCGCGTTCCGTGTTGTCACAATAGATCACTTAAACTCACCGTTATATCTAGCCGCGTACGATAACTGTGAAATCTGCCCTCCGGGAATAGGCCTACCGAACTGGTACAGATACTCCAGTCCTAAGTCTAGGCGCTTGTGAACCTTCCTGAGGTAACTACCAACCTAGAAACACGTAGAGCAAGAGTAGAGAGTAGAGTAGAGTGGAGTGTAGCAAGAGTAGAGTGTTAACCTTAACGTACAGGCTGTAAATCTTCATATCCATGGGCACAATTTGTAGGGAACCGGATATGGGGTAAACCCGTCCACCTAAGCTCCTTTGAACTTCGTTGTTTCAGCAAAATGAACCAAATAGATCATTTGTTGAAAGCGGAGAGCTCACGGAGTCGATAGATATCATATTTGTCTCAATCGGTCCACTGGTTGCTGAAATATGCAGCCCTGAAGCCTAGATGGATGGATTTAACCCATGGTACCCCAAACCCCGCCCTCACCCCCATGCCCCATGTCTGGTTTAACCACATACCGCGACCTGGCGTCACTGTTGGCAACAAGTCGTTCAGCTGTTGTCGGTTTGTTGTCCGTTCGTCAACAAACCTCGGCAACAGCCATATATTATTCGTCAACAGTTTGTTGTCAAAGATTACGCCAGGTCGCCGCGGTAAGTGTTAACACCATACCCAGATGCCGCTTCCAGCTATTAGGTCGGGGTTTGCAGTGGTGAGCGCCAGTGTAGAAAGACGACCTCTGTACTCGCCGGTCAGTTGAGCACCCAGAAACTGCTGCCTTGAATCTAAAGAGCGAAAAAAGTTACGTCAAACAAAAGTTACACTGAGAAAATGGTAAACTCGCTTTGCTTACCACCTCGAGTTTACTTCGGTATGTACATGCAACTTTACTGCATAGATTCTTATCTTTACCTGAGAATTAAAGGCGTGTTCTCAGATTTCTCAATTGATGAACTAGGGTGGCGCTTTGGTTGCTGGATATCCGTTCTCACCAAAATCGACTGATATACCTAAAAAATCACATTCAGATTAGTGACGTACGTCCGATATGCAAGCAACTGTACCGCAATAAGGCATGGACTTTATCGGCATAGAACTTGGCATACAATTTTGTGCAGATTTGATTTTTCAGGCCGATCTATTTTACGCCACAACCTTCTTTCCGTTGGTCCACCATTGTGTTTTCCGACGTACGTGGCACCGAAGCGATAGCTGTGCGTGCTGGGCATCAGACTGACTGTGTGCGTGACTTTGAAAATCTGATTCAGCCCCTTCTGAATGACGAATTTGGCGACAGTAAAAGCAATAGGAAACACATCTAAAAGAAACACCCTGTCAGGTTGGTGTTTCTGCGATAACACCGATCCAGAAGAAGGTCCCGAGCAGCACCCATCCGGTGCGGTCAACGGCATTTCTATCGTCAATTTAAAAAAAACTGCAAAATACAGGGTGTTCCAAAAGTATCCACCTCAGCCTCCCAAGTAAACACTTTCGAACACCCTGTACGTACGACGTACGTCACTTTTGGAACACCCTGTACGTACGTACGTAGACAAATGCAGGCAAAAAGGGGGAACCTTTTGCATTTCTTGTGAAGCTCATCGTAACTGCCGGGACACAGATCAGACGAAGAGGAGGAGGATGACGATTGGTCAGCTGCTGTGACGTCAGATGACGTCGAAGACGAGGAGGAAGGGGGAGGAGGTCTAAATAACGACATCGCATCCGACCACACCGGTAAGGGAGGGGGAGAAATTGGGATTTTGACCAGAAAACTGAAAAAGAAACAAAACAAAATAGTGAAGGTATGCGAAGAAAAAAAGCGGAAAT